>JAECUM010013738.1:0-37996 GCA_016617855.1 Megalonaias nervosa
TTTTTTTTTTTTTTTTTTTTTTTTGTTTTTCATAGTATTCGCTAAGCAGCTCATATTTATCCTGCTATCGATAGATCATGTAGATATAAACTCGATTGTATTTGAAGAGGTCGTTAAGTGACAGATTCATCAGAATGTTAGTTTTCCCTGATGCAGTTCGTCCTACATTCAGATAATGGCAATCTGGTAGGTGGTGGTTATGTTGATGTTTGATTAATCGCTCCGTGTCAAAGTTAATTATGCTCATTCTATACTAGGTGTTCATAAAATTTTATCAGGCGGTCAAGGTTAAATTTTATCGTGCAGTAAGAAATAAGAATGAGCTATTACACAAATTTGGTACGTTAATTGACAGCTCAACAGAAAAAGAAATTGCAATCAATACGGCTGGCGCAGATTTAACAAATTACATTTCAAAAATTCTGGAGATACAAGGACAGGTGATTTAAGCATGTCAGGTCAGCGAGTGATAGACCTTGAAATAACATATCCACCTATCAACGCAGATAACTCATAGGCAGTAAGTTTTGCCCAACTTTGTACGGTCAGCAATAGTAATTTATCACTGTCACAGAATAAGGCAAGAAAAAACTTGGTTTCGCCTTAGAACGATTTGATCATTTCCGTCGTACATGCCTAGGGTGGATAATTATTTTTTTAGTTAAGCGACTGAACTAGCATGTATCCCATCGTAGATCGCTTGTAAAGCATACTCAGTTTTAATGTCGTAGCGTGAAATGTTGCCTTTACCACTACGAGGATTTGAAACGTTGTAAACTTTTGAATTGTTACAAGTTGCTATTAAGAGTTTAATTTAGTAGCATGTATCTTTAGATTTTAATTCCGTACCTGTTATTATGACCAGTTTGGGTTTATTTTAGCTGTGTAGCTGTGCGTGTGTGTGTGTGCGGGTATATCAAGCTGTTGGTCTGGCCGTCTGTATATCTGTATGGGGATGGAAGCAAGTGTGACCATCAAGGCCATACAAGGACGGAAATGCTGATTTGTAAACTTGTGCACATGGTGGATCCATGAAGAGTGTGTATGGTCAATACAAGTGTGGACCAACCCAAGAATTCAGGAGAACTGTTTGGTTTGACAATGGACACATAAACCAGGTTAAAATGTTTTGTTTGCAAGGTTTTACAAATATTTTAGATACGTGGTTATGAATTGTACGGGCTGTACAAATGACCAAGTCACGAGTCATGTGTTTGATACAATTGTTATGTTGATTCAAATGATCCTATTTGCTTCAATTGATGATGTTTCAATCAAATACAATTGTGTTGCCTTCATTACAGGAGATTATTTGAATCTTATTTTCATTACATGAGATTATTTGAATCTTGCTTTCATTAGATTATTTGAATCTCACTTTCATTACATGAGATTATATGAATCTTACCTTCATTTTTTAATATATGGATCACATTTTTGTTTTTCCATTTGTGAATGTTTGTGTTAAGTAATCAAATGAGTCGTGTGTTTGGAGAATCACACTATATGTTACAGAGGATATATATATTTTTATCAATTCATTTCATAAATTTCCATCTTTCATCACATTGTGTTGTGTTGTCATTTAATCCAAGCATCCATTCAGGTCAAATCCTGTTATACATTGACAGGTGGAAAGATGAGCGGAAATATTAATGAGTAAAAAAAAAATAGTAAATCTTGAGACTGAATACCCCCCACCAGCTAACATAAATAACTCATAAGCAGTAAGCTATGCACAACTTAGTATGGTTGATAATAGCAAGCTGGTGGGACGATGGCTGGAAATATAGATATGGGCGGTAAAATTAATATTTAATTTTCAACTTGATAATACAACTTTAACCAGTAACACTTCTGTAACAAATGTAAAGTTTATCAAAGATTATATTATAATAAACTCCGGCGACACTATGGTGGAAAATCTGGACTTGGGATAGAAAAAGATAACATCTTCGGCAATTCCATCAGCAACATCAGATTTAACAAATAAAAATTACGTCGACGATAAGATAGCAGGAGATATTACATCACGAGTAGCAAAATCTGGTGATACGATGACAGGTATGTTAAACATGCACCCGAATAAAATAACTTAGAATTCAGTCGCCCCATTTGATCTTACAAATAAATTGTATGTTGTGGTAAGATAGGTGCAGCATCAGCGAGTACAATTACTTATAAAGATGCCAATTATCTTAAAAGATCTGGAGGTATAGTTACAGGAGCGATCGAAATAGCTGCCAACAAGATAACTTCTACGTATGTGCCTGTTTGATTTTGTCAATAAACAGTAGTGGATAGTGTTACCAAATCGCAGGTGATAGTGTTGGTCACATTCCACATCTCGCTGATGTTACACAAAATTGCTGGGGTTTTGTTGCATATGCATCAAGTTATTATTCAAAGAATATCCAAGTTATGTGTTTGCGTTTAACAGCCTTATTAATGATCCAGGGTGGACCACAAACTGAGTGATCTAATGTAATTTTAATATATAATGTATGTTGATCCTCCATGGATCAGTCACAAAAGAGTTTTATACTTCTATACTAAACCCTAAACCAGAGACTGAAATAGCTGATGTTGATTCGCTAAACCCAGAGATTGTGGAGGAGGCAAGAGCAATAAATATAATTGCTCGAATGAAAAATTAACTTTAGAGTCACCTGGTGTAAATGAGAACAGTGACAACTTTGCTAGAGTTTCGGGAATGAGAGGCCCTCAAATGAGATACACGATCAGAGACTTTGATATAATTAGTAAATACTGTCCTGTGACTTTGAGGAACAGCAATTAAAGGTTTAAAAGTTTTTGAAAAATCCACTGCTTGAGTTAAATAAAGAAAATGTTTTGACGATCGACAGATCTACTTTGTAAAAACAAAATTTATTGGTGATATGAAACCAGATCAAGAGCAACTGAAAACAATTATGATGAGCTTGCCAATCTAGCCAAAACAAGGAACACAAGTTTCTTAAAAATCATAAACTCAAAGACACATTTGTTAAACATCGAATATTTCGTGTGCTAGGCATGGACTACTATTATAAAAAGATGCCGTTAGAAATAGTAGATAATAGTATTGACACTAACCTGCTAACAGCATATCTAGTTCTGACAGACTCTCTCACCAGCAATAAAGAAAAGTATAACGTATATCACATCACAGGAGTCTGAAGTTTTATGAATAAAGTATGATGAAATCTGACAACTTGAAATCACCTTATCTGTACTATAAATTAATTTATAGTACCGATAAGGTGATTTGTTATCACATTAATGCTGCACTAAATGCAATATCAGAAACTGAGTCCAGGATCTCGTTATATAATGATGTCGAATGAGACATATTTTATCAAGAGCTTGATGATATTAAAACTGTAAAACCTAGTATTGATGAAGATTATGAAATACAAGATAGTTTTAAAATAATTGCGTCAAAAAACTAAAAAAAAAAAGAAGCTGGAAAGTTACTGACAGAACCAAAATACAGAAATATTTGTGAGCTGATTGCTTGATACCTAAACCTACCCACCATAGATACAGAGCAAGCAAATATTCGCAGTCTTTTGAGTTTTGCAACAGCATATGCAATTCTCAGGCAGCATCTAGTACTTAAAAATTTTAAGCAGGGACAGTTATGTTATGTTGTTAGTTATATCGATGAAACAGATGATATTTAACGTGACAGACTCAATGGTATTACTGAAATACCAACAAATTTTAACCCTCCATTTTCATCCTCAGTTTTAACAGATATCAGATATGATGATATCTCATCTGAAGTATGTGATAAGTATAGAGATTTTCTTGCTGATCCTATCAATAAAAATTTAGTGCTCTGATTGATAAGGCCACCACTAAAAATGCCTTCACTACGGCAATTGAAATAATTACTGAAACAGTTTCATAATGACAAGAAAAGAAATAATCGACTTCATATTTCATCAGGCCTAACAGACAACGACTGAGACGAGCTCATCAAATTCAATATTACCATAAAAAGTATTTACTGTGTCAGACAAGCTAGAAAATTTTATAGTAAAATAATAAGTACACTAAACTACATTCCTATGATATTAACGAGTGGAATTATATCAGCTAGCGGAACCGTAAATCCATTATTGTTGATAGTGTCAGGGGCAGGTATTGCATTATCAGCAATAAATAAAAAAATCAAGCCAAAATACGAGAATAAAAATACATCTTGTAAAATAGCAATAGTGACCTTTAATAAAATTCTTAATTAACTTCATGCTTATCTGCATGGTTAGAAGTTTATCATGCTAATAAAGGAACTGCGAGTCAAAGATGATTTGCTCATAGATATGATGCCAGCCAGAGCTGCGAAATACGAAAAATGATACTCAGTAAGTTTTGTGTTAAATATGTAATATGGAAGATATTACATTAAAGATGTTCTGTCATGATGAATATAATAGCAAAAGCTGAAATTTTTTAAATTGGCCTCCTAAATTTATACCATAAAAAAAGATAGCAAAAGCAAGAACCTGATGACCAGGTTGAATGACGTTGGGTAATTGTTTTTTTTTTTTTTCCATTTTCAGAGGGTCATACAATTATTTTTTCCATTGTAATTGTTGGATTGCTGAGCACAAAAGAGTTTTTAATCAATCACACACCCCTAAATGAACCCCAGGTGCTTTAAAATTAACACCCTTTTGAGGTTCAGAGGGGCCAGGCGAGTTGTGCCAGGATTAGTTTTTGTTTTGTTTTGTTTTTTTCAAGTTTACAATTACCAGTTTAAGTTTATCTCATCTTTTTCAATGCATCGCAGGTTCCCCCCTTTATAATAGCATCTGTCGCCACACGGTGACAATATGTCTACCACATTTTTCTGGACTCGAACTCACGAAGTCGTTTCCACTTGTTGATCCAATGTTTATCTGGACGCCTTACCACTTTGGCCACTGTCTTAGTTAAGAATCTACGATAAAACAATTTATATAAGCATACTTTTACTGAACAGACTGATCTCTTTAGAGCATATGTTTTGAAACATACAATTATCAATTTTTTTATAAATCCCAGCGAGTTATTAATAGCTCATTAATAGCAGTCAGACATGTGACCTGATATATGAAAAACCCTGCGTGTTAAGAATAGCAAAATTTTTTTGAATGTTAGGCATAGTGGAGTGCAAGGCACTCTGATTTTGTGTAAAATATAAATATAAATCGCTAGTGATTTCAAATAAAACCTGCAGTAGTTGTGTATAAGGGGATGGTATCTCAACCAACCCTATTTTGTATGACGATGATGATTCAATATGTCGACAGGTAATCAATAACGAAATCACCACTGTTGCCTCAACAAATGTTCATATTTTGTTTAGACTAACATGGGGGTCTGGGAGGGGGTAATCATGTTGTTGTCCAAGTACAAAATAGGGTTCTTGCTGAGATACCCCTTTATACGCAACTACTGATACATTCATATCATGCTTGGAATTAATCATTATAAAGCTAAGATGGTTCATTCTGTGACATGTTCTGTCACCGAGATGACCTTGGGGTCAAAGTCACAGTAATACATATTTGTGTGAAAGGTTTGGTAAATATTTTTCATTTGCAAATATTTCCTAAACCCCTTGACAAATCTTCTTCATACATGGGAATGATGAATCATTGTGAAGCTAGACAATCCATTCAGTAACATGCTCACTTGCATTTGGATCCAAGTCTGTTATAGAAAGTTGGGTTTAAGTTTTAGTTCAAGATTTTATATGCCTGATAGATGGATGGTTTGCTGGTTGTTGAGGGTTTACCCTGTAATGCATTTTTCAGCACATCATTTTGCAGCGGGAAAACATTGTGAAGGTAAAAGAAAAAGCAATCTTTGCTTCATAATGATTCATGGGATATATGATGAGAATCTATGGATGGATTTAGGAAATTTTTGCCAGCGCCTTATTTAGGACTGCTACGTTTTGCTTTCCAATAATGTGGGCTTGACAATAAATGACAAAACTTTATCCAACCTACCCAATAATCATTTACCCCGTAAATTTCTCTCCATAAATATTTTAAATCTGTAGTGGTAAATTTACAAGTCAAGTGTGGTGTTGCTTCCATAACAGTCTGTTGTACCACTGTACATACTTTCAAAATAAAAAAAAAATAAAAAAATACAACAGGACAAATGTTATATTATCTATATTCTTCTTTACTACAGTCGTGTTAATCTTTAAAAATAAGTCTTGTGGTGTGTTTGGACCAGCAATAGGTGTGATGAAACAAGTAACAGTCCCATGGTAATATAAAGATGTAGGAAATTTGAAGCAGTGGGAAACGTGACACTGATAAAGGTATGCATAATCTGTAAACTTGTTACTGCCTTGTAATTATAATGATTATTTCATATTCTCTTCAGAAAATATGGTGAAGTCAGTTATAAAATGTCAATATTTACATGATATGCCAGAAACCAGAATGGCTACCATATCATATTGCTGAAAACAAATGCAATAAAAAATTTCTAGTTGCAGGAAAGGAACCATTTCACCAGTAAATATTGATCTTTTCAACTATTAAAGTGCACAGATTACCCACAAATCAAGATATATGTGTGGTTTGCTGTGACATCAAGTTGTGACTGTGCACAATTTCTTTACTGGAATCAAAACCAAATCGGTGATTTTTTGCCTCATTTTCACAGCATCAAAATTTCAGTCTGTATTTATGGCATAATTAACATGTTTCTTTAGAAGTACAAATAAATGAAATAATTTAACCTGTACTTCTGCATGACCTCAAAAGTAAATCACTTAATTTTACAGCTGCCATTTATACTTTCTATTTGGCAATTTCAAAAAAATAAGAAAAATTTTCTTTATGGACCATTCTCATCTATTGATAAAAGGCCTGATCATGGTGAAAAGTCTGATTCCTTGTGAAAATAATTCAGTCTCATTTTCACAAAAAGATTATTATTATCCCATCTGCTAATCTCCATACCACCCGAATAGAAAATTTGATAATACACTGAACACAACTGATCATGATGGCTCCTATGAGTCTGGAATGATGATATACATTCCATTCATACCTTGTTCCAATGAATGTCAGAAGTGGAATACAGGTCAGGATGCTTGGGTAGACTTTCTGGCCTAGTGGTTAGAGCGTCCGCCTCGGATGCGGGAGGTCGTGGGTTCGATCCCCGGTCGAGTCATACCAAGACTTACAAAAATGGTACTAACAGCTGCCTCGCTTGGCGCTCAGCATTAAGAGGTTAGTGTTAGGACTGGTCGGCCTGGTGTCAGGATAATGTGACTGGATGGAACATCATGCTACATGTCTGCGGCATGATGCCCCAGTGCTAGACATCACTATAAACTGCCACACTGCAGGCATCGTAGCGATATGACTGAAAAATTGTTAAAGCTACGTTAAAAATCATAATCACATCACATCACATCACACTTTCTGAAAGCAAAAACAAATAGTCCAAGGGAGGCAAATCAACAAGGTATGCAATCAAGAAAGGCTACCTGGTGTGTATGTGATTTGGATTTTTAATGAAGCTACCTTATGTCTGTGTATGTGTGATTTGGAATTTTAACGTAGCTTTAACAATTTTAGTCATATCACTATGACGTCTGTAGTGTTGCAGTTTACAGAGATGTCTAGCATGTACATATGCTGCAGACATGTAGCATCATGTCCCACCCAGGCGCATTACCCGGACACCAAACTGACCAGTCCTAATACTAACCTCTTAATGCTGAACACCAAGAGAGGCAGCTGCTAGTACCATTTTTAGACGTCTTTGGTACTACCTTATGACCAACTGAATTAATATATCACGTATAGGTATACGTAACATCAGATACAGTGGGCATAAGGAAACATCAAAGAAAGGGTAACTGTTCATGCACACTGAAAACAGAAAATATTAATGCTATAGACTATTTCTCTGAGTTGACTAATCTATGCACTGCAGCAGGCTGTCAGCTTTGTATAATGAAGTATCATTTTGAATCCCGAGACCGATATTCAAGGTTTGTTAGTATCTGCATTTCAATCCTAAGTATGGTAGAATATATGGACTAGACAGTTCAATTAATAAACAAAAAGTCATATTAGAGTCTTGCCATGAGCAAGGATGGCTCCTCAAGAATTTCAAATATAGCAAGTTACATCTCTGGACAATAGCTCAGCCTGAAGCTGGTAAGCAAACTGCTTCACTGTTGTATGTGAAAATTCACATACAACAATGAAGCAGGTGTGGATCCCATTTTTTTCCTACAGAAAAGGCAAAATAGGGATACTTGCTAATTATTAAAAAATTATTGGATGAAATAGGTAAATAAAAGCTTGATATGATGTTTTTTTTGCAGGTGAAAACTACAGTTAGTCCAACAAAATTCAGAACATCATGAAATTGACAAATTATAATCAGAAATCATAAATATTTTGAGATTTTATTTTTAATTAAACACAACAAGAATAGTGAACAGTGTGCTCATATGAATAAAGCCCCACCTAACCTGCACCATTACCCCATGACAAATCTAAAGAAACAAATAGCTCTTCTAAAATTAGTGCAAGTACAATCATTTGTTAACATGCATATATTTTGATAATGGTCATAATGTATACATTACTAATTTCACAGCAATTACATTACTAATTTCACAGCAATTCACCAAAAACTGTAAAAGTAGTTGTATTCACACAATTCTATCATACACTGCATCCAGTTTGCAAGTCAAATAAGGCAATAGCTCTTACAAAAACACGTGCATCTTAAGATCATCATAATATGTACCAAGTTTCACATGTTATCTATATAGAAGAATTTAAGACAATCTGCAGGATCAAGTTACACTGAATAGATTTTGTTATACACTGCATTGGGTTGCAAGACAAAAATGGCAATAACTCTAATAAAAAATGAGGGATACAAGTTATTTGTCAATACGATCATCTTATGGTGGTAAATACCTGCCAAGTTTAATGGCAATTCATCTAAAACTGCTGAACTTGTTAACTAATAATTATCAGATGGAAGGATGGACACAAGGATTACTATAAACCAACACCTTCAAGGTGTGGGAATAATATAATTTTTCAATAAATAATAATTGCAATAAAATATTCAAAAATAATTTGCAAGTTATAATGTAATGCACAAGTCTTTTATTTTCTCTCTTATTTCACTTATATTTTTTCAAATCCAAATATACTGTTCTGGAACAACAAAAAAGGCCTTTTGCTGCATGTTTTCATTAATATGAACAATATGGAGTTTGACGAGACATTTAATATTGCTCTATTGAAACAGTGCCAACATATAAATGTGCTCATCTCTGGCAGTTAATGAGTTCAGTCCTAAGCTTTAGTTCATTTGTAATTACCTCTGATAGCCACATGTGCCCTGAACCTATGGAAGGCAACTCCTGCTTTACTGATGCATGAATCTGAGAGTATTGCATGTCATCCTATTTACATTAAAAGCATTTCATCAAATTATTGCCTTTATTCTTAACATCTAATATCCATTAATATTAAAATCCCTTACATGAATATTGTTTGAGAAGAAAGAAATAATGATTTTCATGTACAGTGTATCAATGAAAGTTTCTAGCACCTGCTCCCTCCCAACAATTGCTAGTGTTATCCAAAATTTAAGTCGGCCTCATTATCTTGTGCATTATGTATGCTGAGGTTGATGGGTGATGGATCCCAATGTTTGTTAATTATTAAGCAAGAAGTGTGTCTTGATTACAGTGTTCCCCCTCGTATACAGCTCCTCTCACCAGCAGACACCTTCTAAACAAACAGTTTTCTTGGCACTGACAAAATTTACACAAGTACCTCTCACGGGCGGCCAACCTTCTGATATGGCATGCGGCCAGTATTTTGGCCAAAAATGTCAAATTTTCCTTCACAACCAGACACATTTAATCTGTGTCCAAAACCAATATTTAATTCAGAGTAAGGTAAGTAATCTGATTATCTTCACCATTGTCTTTTTTCTCAATACCAGGTTTTTGTTAGTGAAAGAAGTATTGGCTAAAGTACATTATAACATGTGTCTGTGTGTGATTTGGATTCTTAACATAGCTTTAATGATTTTTCAGTCATATTGCGATGATGTCTGCAGACATGAAGCATCATGTCCCACCCAGTCACATTATCCTGACACCAGGCCAACCTGTAGTAACACTAACCTCTTAATGCTGAGCACCTAATGATGCAGCTGTTAGTACCACTTTTTTAAAAGTTTTTGGTATGAATTGGCCAGGGTTCCATTCTGCAACCTCCTGCATCCGAGGTGGACACTAAGCACTTGGCCACTGGAGCGGTACATTATAACATATACCAATATGGTTAATATTATATCGTTATCTATAAATGGTGATGTTTACAGGAATAGGGCTCAACAAATTTGTGTGAGAGTTTTGGGCTCCACACATCTTCCGAGTTCTTCTCTTTGACAATTATGATGAGAAGAAATTGTCAGCATCATAAAATGGTCACCATAGGCTAAATACTGCTTTTGTTGATTCACATACACACACATATTAACCTTGAACAAAACTGGGGACCTGATGAAGACCAAAAACATCATGTGACAGTATATATATCACTTCCTTTGAATAAGGCAGTTTGTCTTCTCTACAAAAGTTTCATCTGCATAACTGCAGTACTGTAATTACCAAAAAAGGAATAAACTGTAACAAAACCTTAACATGTAATCAACGTGATTCAATGACAATGGGGACAGCTGAAGCATTCTTGCCAAAATTTTGATGATGGAAAGATTCAAATAAACATCATCATAACAAACAATATTCTGCAGCAGTTGGAGTAAATGGAAAGAGAATCATTCTAAATGCCAAGCGATGCTTGTATTGATTTAAATGATCTTTTTTAATGGTTTTACAATGTGCATGCCAACAATATCCCACTCGCATTTCACAATTAAGAATCAAGAACTATTAATGCATGTTTTAAGGCTGGATTTTCCCTTACATGTACTCTTAGAATATATATATATATATATATATATATATATATATATATATATATATATATATATATATAAAGCAATTTTAAACATTCTTGATGATGCCAATATTGTTTATAATTAGATGTCATAAAAATTAGTTTTACATCTGTGTAGAAATGTAAGCATTTCCAGAATAGTCAACGTAACTTAGAAACTGGCGATTATTTCATTTACATTCAACAGTACCGAGTTAACAGCTGTCTATGTAGCTAATAAGTAAAATAAATCCAAAAGCTAAAACATTTTCAAGCAAACTGTGAAGCACATTCCCAATTGTTATGGTGTCTAAATGATGGCTTCAGAATCAATTGATGTCATATGGCCCAATGTTTCATTATAAAAGCATTTATTGGCCTTCAAATTACTCATAAAACATAACTATATGCATTTAAAATCATGCAGAGATCCTCAAAATGAAATAAACAATAAAATATCAAATTATTTTTCCCATGTCTGGATGAAATATTCATGTAATATATGTTGTATCCCAAAATCAGATAAATTTTATAACAGTAACAATCTCATCGGTTCTAGACCATGTCTGACCTTGCATGGAAAGTACAATTGTTGACATAATTCATGACACAAGTTGTAAAAAGATAGCAACAATAGAATTTGACAGTTTTCTGAATTTAGTACATTGATTTAGTACACTAAAACCTGTTATGAGCGAACTCTGCTATGAGCAACCCGTCATTTCCGACCACAATAATGCATGGATCAATTTTATTATATAAACGTTGTCATGAGTGACCACCTGCTGAACACAACCAGCGACCGCGATGTCTTGGCAAAATATACATTTTGACACTATTATGAATGACCGCATCACAAAAATGGGGATAAACTCCACTGACCTTTATTTAATCTCTGTAACAATGACTGCTTATACCGTTCTATCGCTCTCTGAAAATTTGTAGGTATAATTATACTGTTTTATATTTTCTATTGTAAACCAGACTAAAGTACATTAAGATTATTCTAGCACTTAGCCTGGTTGCGAGCCTTACCATAGCTACCGCCAATATGTAATGAGTAGGACACAGTATCGCAAGAACAGACACAAGCACCACTGACCTTTATGTAATCAATGGTAACAACAACTGCTTGATTAGTAAAGATTATTCTGATAAAAAACAAACATAAAAAGAACAATAAAAATGGATTCTGGCTACCAGCAACAGATGCTAGTCCGTAAACCAGGCTAATGTACATGTCGTGAATTGCCATTGTAGTGTCTTAAAGTAGTGGTTGCATATATTGTTTGTCTTTAGAGTTAATTCATATTGCTTGAGGGTGAACAAGGTATTTGTCTATTATAGCAGCAAGAGAGAATTGTTTGCAGGATTCAATTGAGAATGTTAAAGGCTTGTGATGTTTGTTGGGGTTTTTCCCACATGATATTACAATGATTATATCTCAATCACCAAGCTGTCATCTATTCAAGTTGGTGCAACTGGGTTACACACTTTGTTTATAGAGTTAATCCCTGTATGTCTTGTCTGAATTATGCCAGTGACTTTTGTCTCCGAGTAAATGATTCTGTTTCTGGATGAGACAACTGTTTCTTTTTATTTCATTAATTGTTAGATAAGCAATGCACATGTATAGATTTTTCATATTTTCCCAAAGCCCAGTCAAAACTGCCTGTACAGTTGATTGTTATTGTTTTTGTTGTTGTTGTTATAGGATTTAACGCCATTTTTCAGCACAAGATAGGCTATTCATGGATGCCAGTATTAATGGTGGAGGAAGAACCCGGGAGAACCCGGAAAGAACCACCAACCCACGAGAAGCTACTGGCAAGCTTTCTCACATAACCACATTGGCCGAGCCTGAGACTCAAACCCACGCAGACAGAGGTGAGATGGCAGTGATCCATAACGGTGAGTGCTTTAGACCACTCGGCCACTCGGGGCCCCTGCCAGTACAGTCGATATTACAAATGAGAACTAATAGTGTTAAGGCCTAGTACTTTAGTAACAATGGATGAACCTCCATCTAAAAAGAGACAAACTTTAAAACTGGAGAAATAATTATTGTAACTAAAAGAAGAGAAAAAAAGGCAAAAAACTGCGATTAAACTTTGGTAAAACAAATTTAGGGTGTTGTAAAGGAAAAGGAGTAAATCAGAAATGATTTCATATACTAATACATGTACATGTGATCTTCATATGTAAATGTGATTTCATGTTTAATGATAGAAGTATATCTATACTGCAATATAATTTTGTTTTTAGATGAATGCATATAACATTTTAGCAAGAACTATTAATACAGAAGATATATATATATATATATATATATATATATATATATATATATATATATATATATATATATATATACACACACACACACAGTGATTGTGGTTAATTTTCCTTAAATTGTTCTGAAACTGGACACTGGAAACTGGTCTTTTTGTAAAAACCTGCTATGAGAAACCACCTGTCTTGAGAGACCGTTTTTTGTCGGCAGAATGGGCGATCTCTCATAAACAGGTTTTACTGTATCAGAATGTTACATGTTGGATTCTTATGAAAAATTAGCAATTTGAAGAAAAAATGCCATTCTTACCTAAACCAAGCAGTTATTTATGACATATATTGTACCAATTTACAATAGCCTTATTTCATACAGAAATCATGGAGGGGGCGGCAGTGGGGGGAAGTTTGCCTACTTTCACATCACATTTATGTTCGTGTACTATTTGTGTATGGAAGTTTTGCTCAGTAAAAATGATAGTATAAACAGTTACATCCTTTGAACAGTTTTATTAACATGGTATTTTGCTTTAATTCTTTTGGAAACAGAGTGTTGCAAACTAAATATCAAGAACTTACGATTTTCTAGAATCTGTTCATGCTAGACAACTGTCCATTGTAACTGTATCCATTGTCATTAGAATTCAAGTTTAAATAAAACTGATACTGAATCAAAACGGATTTCATAACAATCATTCTTTGAGAGAAAGAAAGTCATCATGTACAATTAATATAAGCAAAATCATCCTGTTCAGGGCATATCTGATAGTCATGATGTAACATGTACTCTGCTGTCCCTAGTCCAAAGTGACAGAGGGTAAATAAAGAAGTAAAAGAAAAACATTCTGTCAACATAAATCTTTCAAATTTACACTTATTAATTTGGAAAGTCTTCTTCTGTTCTTCATAATTTTTAACGAAAAAGCGAAAGTGTTGTCCTGTAACGTCTCCAAACAATAAACAATCATGATTCTCATATAATCATCCTAATATTCAATATACAGTAGTAAGTGCCATTCATTCATATCTCCATTACCACACAAACACAACATCAGCTCAATATTTTCAATCAAGTTGTAAAAACAGTAGGACAACCCCCCCCACTGGTGTCTTATGTTATTGATGGATCCAAATTAAGAGCATGAACCCTGTAAAACTGCAAAACAAGAATGTACAAAATTGTGTCAACTTAAATCTTTCAAGCTGATAATAATTCATTTGGAGACTAATCTAATGTGTTTCACTATCTCTGGTGTAAAAGAAAAAAATAGCATCCTGTTATATCAACAAAATCTGATCCTAATGTGTAATACACATGTCGCATGACTGGTTCTTTGTGGGTCTCCATTACCACAGCATCAGCTGAATATTTTCAATCAAGGTGAAAAACCTGTAGGACACAAAGATCCCATTGGTGTCTTGTCTCTTTTTCTGAACCAAGGAAAGGTATTTTTTCACAGGACAGATCATGAACAATCTCCATTCCTATGAAAATAAACTGATCCTAAACTATTATTTCTAAGTGTTGGAAAACTTTAAGATACAGCATGAATTTTATGTATAGTATATTGAATTGTTCACTTGCTAAAGCTGAGAGACTTTACATTCTATCATCTTTCAGGCACATTCAATGTGTTAAGATATACAGTTGTAAAATTTGAAGTTATAAACATATTTTTTCAAAAATCTCTCTAAGTATCATAGTTCACAAACGTATAATATTTTCATATGCACAGTTCACAAAGCATACATTTACAAGCTGAAAAATTTACAATGTTCTTTTGCTGAGTCATCCTTCTTTCTTGTTTCCTTTATCTTGATCCAACAAAGCTGATCTGATGTCAACTTTTTTGAGTTCTTCTATAAGTTCACCATTTTTATGCATTTCCAACATGACGTCACATCCTCCAACAAACTCACCTCCTATGAAAACCTGAGGAACAGTTGGCCAATTTGTATAATCCTTAATACCTGAAAAAATTGTCAAAACAAAATAAAATGAAAAGCTTTATTCACAAATCAGGGATCTTTGTGCCTAAATATTATGTAATGCAGTTGACATCAAAAAAGATTTATCCAGGGTCTATTATAGAACAAAAAATAGAGATGTTGGGAAGTTTCTAAATCTAAATTAAGATTTAACAATGTAATTAAAGCAGGTCTTGCAAAACAAATGAGACATGATTTTCATTCATTAGATTGATATTTTAAGTGTAATGTTTAAAACCTGGTGTCAATCCTGCCAATGTGCATCTGAAATAGACCCTGGTTTACATAAAAAATAGCTTGCCATTTGTAAATTATTTCGAACTGAAAATTTTCACGAAGTCAATATTTTTCATTTCTTTTATGCTAAAAACATTAAATTTGTTCAATATACATAAATTGTTAGCTTATAACTGACATCTTTAAATGTATATTTATTTATTGACAAAGTCATAAATAAAACCTTTTAATTCTGTCACACTATAGTCCAGTGAAGCAAGTTATATCATACTAAACCAAATTACTGAGACATTTTAGATTAGGAGGGCCCATTAAAAGTTCTCATGACTTCTAGGTCAGCATCAGGGTCTGTTGTAACATATGTAATTTTGGGATTCACAACAATTTTTTTTTTAAAAAACTCACTAAGAAATACTGATCATTATTTTTTAAAGTACTTAGCATGATATACATGAAAAATGAGGACTTATTAATATTTGCAAACCCTATCTTTATTTCTTCACTGAATACCTCCAATACAAATTTTCTCCTTTCTGGTCTGATAATTGGGGGAGGTGGGCAAATATTTCTTTAAATTAGCATTACAGGATTAACCCCAGGAATTATGTTAGGAATACAAATAAATCATTACAAAAAAGCCAGCATTCATTATAATGATGTAGCTGAAGAGATGAGTCTCAGAGTATATAACCAAAGGAAATCTGACGGGGTTTCCACAAATAAATCTAAAACACACATAAAGAAAATATTCTTTGATATGTTTGATATTATTAATATAAGAAAACAGAGTTTTGTTATCTGTTATGTTTAATTTTTCAGTCCTATGACTTTTACATAAACATCAATCTCTCTTAAAAATCTAGCTATTACCATAACTCTAATCTATTAATTCCTTTAGTTGCCTATGTGTGTGTGTGTGTGTGTGTGTGTGTGTGTGTGTGTGTGTGTGTGCGTGTGTTCTTCAAATTATGTATGCAATCTGACAATTCCTTTTTTCTTATACATATCATCTACACTATTTACATGCATTTTGGGGGGGATAATTTTATCAGCATGTAGTGTAAGAAAAAGAAAGATGGAAAGAAAACAAGTTCTTTTTTACAAAATAAATATAATTCACTGAAAACAACCCATAATTTATTTCACTTTCATTGTGATATATGTTGAATCAAGGTAACATTTATAAAGATTTTAAAACCCTGGTGCAGAAACCATTTTAAATCACTGTCAATCATCTTGGCTCCAAAATCAGTAGAGTACTTACACAAAGTTCAAGCCATCCTCAAAACGATGGGACCAATGAGGATAGAGAACTTCACATATTGTGTTAAAAAACGTCTTCTTAAACTCAGAGTGACCTTGACCTTTGATATTTTCTGCCCAATATCAAAAGAGTCCTTCCTAATCCCAAGCACAAACCATCCATAAAGTCTGGAAACTAAAGATGGTGGTAAACTGGAGTTATTTTACGGAAATTATTTTTCTTCATTCCATCAGTCACCGTAGTGATGTGGATCTTTACCCTGAAATCAAAAGGGTTCTTCTTTACCTCAAGTGCAAACTCTCCATAAAGTATGGTAACTTTAGATAGTAAGGAACTACTGTTACTGTGCTTAAACAATTTTCCTCCTTTCAGTCAGTGGATTTGATCATTGAGCTTTGGTGCCCAAAATCTGTGTTCTTCATTGTTTGGCAACAGTAGATGGAAAACAAATCAAGTTACTGTGTGGAAATGAAATTGGTAACTGAGGGGCATCATCATAATACAATTTACAGAGGGCATATACAACCGACTCAAAAGCCATCTTTGAGCAACTAAATTCATACTGGCATATATGGTACCCTGCATGCTTACCATCCGATTTTGACCTTTTTCTACCATCTACTCCTTAGTAACCTTTCTCAATCTAAAAGTGAATGGATGATATAATGATGAATACTATTTTATAAACAATTTATTGAGGAAAGGATCACGTAAAGAAACAAGATAAAAAAACACACCACCAACAGACTTAAACACTACTGATTAAGAGTTTTAGCACAGTATACAGCATAGTCCATGTGATATTGACAAATTTACACTTAAAAAATAAGTATGATTTGTTGCTACATTCTATCTACATTCTGACCGCCAGCTTTGATATGATGAAATATTCAACTTTTCCAGTATGCCCATGCTGACGGCAAACAAAATGTTAGTATGACCTAGACCACCAAAACAGAAGTATCAGGGTCGAGGTCTTACACTGTAAGAATAAGTATGCTCCCAGACCAGGTCTGGGAACAATCAAGTTAGAAACTAGTACTACAACGTGATGAATGAAATGGCTATGTTTTATACATTTTATAAATTCTTGATAGGTTTTGTTTTTAAAATTGATAGGTGTTACAAAAAAAACGAGAAAGTGTGCGAATACTTACACAGTATCGTCAAACACTGTATTATCGCGGGCTCTATATTATTGCGGCAAATGGGATTTCCCTGAGGAATTTTGAATATGCGACGCCTAGCGGCTGTTTACCTATGTAAAGTTGCTGAAAAGAGGTACGCAGATCTGTCAGAACACAATATTATCAAAATGTCAACATTTTTGGTAAGTCAACATTAAAATACCAGGAAACACGCTTTCTGGTCAAGTGCATAAAATTTCATTGATCACTCTATACAAAAATACTATCGAAATTATATTATCTACATCGGTCTTGAGTATGAAATATACTCAGTGTGTCGTCTGCAGTTTAATGCTTATAGGTCATATACCAGTGGTGACGTACAAGCCATAATACTACTGTGCATGGAATTAGATTCTATGGTAGCCAATATGGACCAAAACTGACAAAACATAAACAATGATCATCCGCATCATACATAAATATGAACTTCTTAATACTTAAATGTTTCCATTTCTTTATTTTTTGTTTAAATAATAATAATAATAATATTACATTCCTTAGTATTCATATTTTAAGATACATATATATATATATATATATATATATATATATATATATATATACCTATTCTCATCACAAACTTATATTATTTCTGTCTTTCAGAATCAAAGTATGAAGAAGCAAGGCGACAGTAAGTATAATTATACAAATTTACATAAAGCTTTTAATGCCACTCTTGCAGGCATGTCTATGTATCATGCAGCTAGGCAGTTTGGTGTGCCTGAGTCAACCATTAGAGATAGGACTAGAGGACATGTATCCCTTGATGCCAACCCAGGTCCAGAGAGAATCTTAAGTGATATGAAGAGCATCAACTGGTAGATCATCTCAAGTATATGGCTGATATCGGATATGGATATACCATAGCAAATGTGGAGTACCTTGCAGCAGACTATGCAGTTTCTTGTGGAAAGAAATATCAAAGTGAACTACCACTGAGTGATTGCTGGTTTTATGGGTTTATGTGTAGGTGGCCAGATTTAAAACTTGCCAAGCCACAGAAGCTATCTATCATATGAGCAAAATGTGCTTCAAGGGATGTATTAAACAGCTATTATAAGGAGCTATCAACCATCCTTACAGTCAACAACTTAAGAGAAAGGCCAGATAAAATATTTAATGTTGATGAAACTGGAATCAATACTGAGCATTCACCTCCACAAGTTGTATGTGGCAAGGATACTAAGGCACAATCAGTGGCATCAACAAGATCACAAAATGTAACCATCATTGGGTGTAGCAATGCACTTGGTAACCACATCCCACCGTACTTTGTATTCCCTGGGAAGAAGTGGAATGGTCAGTTTTTAAAAGGTGCTCCTCCAGGATCTGTTGGTGAGATGTCTGATAGTGGTTGGTCAAACTCAACCATATTTCATAATTACATCATCAAACATTTTGCAAAGTATAGTGGAATAGCTGATGGAAATAACTCACATCCCACCCTCATACTGTATGATGGTCGTAAGTCACATCTATCTTTAACACTTCTAGACTGGGCGAAGACAAATAATGTCATTCTTTTTTTCTTGCCACCTCATACAAGCCATATAACTCAGCCTCTAGACATTGGTATTTTGGACCATTCAAATCAATGTACAACAGTGAATGTCAGCTGTACCTGCAGAAGAACCCAGGCCAACAAGTAACAAGATATGACATAGCAAAACTTATTTGCAAACCCTACTTGAAGGCAATGTCTCCAGAAAATTTAAATGCTGCTTTTGGTAAA
Source organism: Megalonaias nervosa (assembly GCA_016617855.1). Taxonomy (NCBI): domain Eukaryota; kingdom Metazoa; phylum Mollusca; class Bivalvia; order Unionida; family Unionidae; genus Megalonaias; species Megalonaias nervosa. The sequence goes on from JAECUM010013738.1 coordinate 19,717, forward strand.
TCGGGAATTTATCCATTCTCCAATAAGAAAATTCTGGATACACAGTTAGCACTATCAACCATTTACTATGTGGAGAATGATGCCAGTCATGGAGAAGGAAAAAATCTAGAAACCTCTCAAGCAGCAACTCAGGATTACAATAAAGATGTTGTTATGAATGCCAAAACATCAGAGAAAGATGAAGATGTGTGATTTCTTTAGGAAGAGAAACATTATAAAAATTGTCCAAAAACCTAAAAAAAATTTGTTACTCTGTTCCTTACTGGTAGCCTAGCAAAGAAGAAGAATGTCAACATCACGCAACACTCATAAGCTTCAAAACCTGACAAACAGGCACCAAATGTACTAGACAAATCCACAAATTTCAGTGTCAGGAAATCATCTTTCTCATCTGTAAAGTCAGCAAGTACAGAATTAATTAGTGTCAGAATAGTTCCTACATTTTCAAATAAATCTTGTACTACAGCCTCCAAAATTTCGAAAACACCACCTAGGATTCCAATCCCTTCTTCTCCTCAACCTGGTCCCTCCGCATATTATGTAGACGATGATGATGAAAACAATTTTGTGGCCAGTGAAGACAGCTTATCTGCATCTGAGGTGAATCTTCAAACTGCTGTGTATGTCACAAACATCAGCCACATGCACTTAGGGGTTGTGTTAATCTTGTGATTAAATGGGCACAGTGTGACAATTGCCAACACTGAAAACACCTTTCATTTTGTTGTGCAACATCAGTTGTTAGGCGACAAAGCTCATTTCTTTGCCCAAACTGCATTTAAAATTCATAGAAAGTTAAGTTTTTAAAACAATTTATTGTGTTTTTATTCATGGATTTCAAGTTGTATTCCATTTAATCACTGGATCCTTTTCTTTATGTGGAAATATTAAGCCAATGCAAGCGTGGACATTCATTATTATAGGTAAGTTCAAATTTACGTTTATTATAATGCATGCGTGCTACCATACCCAAGTTATGTAAATACCGCAATAATATAGAGTTGTTCCCCCATGATACTTGAATCCGGGTCATCCACTATATTTGAGTTTATGTACATTTACGGGCTTCGACTGACAGAGAATTTTTACAGGAATAGATAGAGGACAAGTCATAGAAACTTCACAAAATGTAACCATGCAATAACAAGAAAACGGTTTTAATATGTACCGATAACAACATTATATACCGCAATAATACAGCGTTCCGTGCTACAGTACATGTATTTATTGGTAAATATTAAGTAACTGCAGGCTTAGCACACACGCGCAGGTTCTCTGACGGCAAAATAAATGAACTGATTTTGCATAATATAGATAAAACTACCTTTACGTAAATTTTCATCAGCGAGTACATCATGTGCTGAGTAATTCTCTACTCCATGAATGTTTAGTATTTGTACTACAGCATTGCTGAATCCACAGCGAGGTGCATCCGGTGTCCCCTTTATAAATACCACGACCTTTTTGCCCTTCACCAAACTGTCGATATGCTCCTTACTTCCCGTAGCAACTGAATATCGAGCTACCATAAATCTGAAGACATTCTTAGATGTAGCTTCAAAAAATGTTGGTTTTAGTATCCGATTCATGTTATCTTCACATACAATTTACGGTTTACCACACGTGCAAGTTAAACCGAGGCACAACTTCCAATATATCAATACAGCTCCAAAAAAATATATATCCTGTTAAAACTCTTGAAATTGCAAACCAAAATCAAACTTATTTCGATTGCAGCAATTTTCACCAATAAATCCAATAAAAAGACTCAGGATTTAGAACTTCTAATGTTTTTGGCATAAATCATTTTAACCGTGTGGCGCATTAATTTTCGTAATTCTATAAAGGCAAACCCAAACAAAAACATTCCGGATGTCTAAGCCATTCAAAACAAAATCCGGTGTCATAACTAATCACTGCAATCATTCTTAATTTTAATGGACTTAAACAAGCAAACTTTTTATTGAAACAATGTTCGGTTACTAACTATGTTAAGTCGTTAGCTTTAATTCATGTTTGCACCTATGTGAAAAATATAGTACATACTGACACGATTGAAAATGGTCAAAAGCGAGCCTTAAGTTTATCGTAGGTCTCTTTGTGTTGTCTTACGAAACTTAAAGAAACTTAACTTGCCCACACCTGCAAACAAGAGTATATATGGCATGATTTAAGAATACAAGATTTTAAGTGGAAAGTTAAATCCAGACGTCTCGATCACATTTCGGCTCCTAATTTAAATCTATGCAAGTGTATACTAAGATTGATGTCAGGAAACATTTTAAAATATTGGAGCTATGGAACGGAATGCTTCCAAAAGTACTGGACTGTAAAGCATTACTTTCATTTAATATGTTGAAGTTTGTCTTACCCTAGTGGTAGTTATATTGGAACTGCACCACTTACCACACCTATGGTGGAGGCCTATTCTAACAGAATACCTTTTAGTCAGCAACCGGGTTTCTAACTCAGTAAATTGGCAATATTACTTTCTTTCTTCGTTACCATGTCACGTGACTCTTTATGTGTAAGTCACACATGAGAAAAACTCCTCCCTGGAGCCTTTCTGATTTCCTAGGCTACTTCTTTTGCGTCTAGATGGTAGCTTCAGCTTAGTTACAGGTTTATCTTGATCGTGTCCCTTAATATGTCCTAAAATGTACCACAACCACGGCAAAACTCACATTTACCTAAACTAATTGTCAAATTTTCATCAATGAGTCGATCCTAGAATCTCCAAATGGTTTCCAAGTGATCTTTCTGGGTATCATTGTAGGTGATAACGACATCACGGATATCGAAACCAGATGTTATTTTGTTCATTAAACGCTGGAATGTCGAGGGAGAATTTTCATACCAAACGGCATCACTTCATATTGATAAAATCCATCTGCAGTTGTAAATGCCGAAATGACTTTTGCTCTTTTCATGAATGGAATTTGCCAGAATCCTTCAAAAGGTTAAGGTTGGTGACTTATTTTGCATTTCCAATTTTGTCAATACAGTCATCCATTCTTGGCATTGTTTTGGTGACACTGCTCACTTCACTATAGTCAGTACACATACGGAAAGTATTATTTGGTTTCGGCACATGAGATACATGGTGAACTCCAGTTACGTTTACTTTATGAAATCATTCTCCATCAAACATTGAACTCTTATTTCAAAGATTCCTGCTTGAGAGGAAACATCCTGTAAGGGTTCTGTTTCACAGGTGTAGAATCTACAACATCAATGTCATTGTAGATTTTATTTGTTCTTGTTGGAATATCTGGAAACAAGTGCTTACATTCACATAATAGCTGTCCGACTTCACTCTTTTTGTGGGTCTAGTATGAAATTTTTGGTCCAGATTATTTAATATTTTTGAATTCCGAAGACTGGTTAAACCAAAGTCACTACAGTCCGATTGCATACTATCGTTCAAAACCTCATTGTGTGGAACTATTAAAACTAAATTGCTTTAATTATTTACAATTCTATCTCTATCAACATATTCCTTTGACACATTTATATGCCATTTTTTTCTGTTTTCTCCTCACAAGAGTGTTAATAATCTAACTTAAGTCACTTACTTTCTTGTCAATTGTGTATGGACCATAATACATATAATACATAACCTGAAGAGGATCTTTAGGTATGAGCAAGAGAGCCAGAACTCTATCACCAGGCTGAAAACTCCTTTCTTTTGTATTTCTGTCATACCTCAGTTTCATTTTTGACTGGGCAGAGTGAAGATTAGTTGTTGCTACTTCATGAGCTTTTGTCAACTGATATCTGAAATCAGAGACATAGTCAAGAAGATTAATTTCTGAATCTCAGGTTGTCTCCATTTTCTCTTAAGGACCCCATTTTTCACAAAATAACAAACAGGTACTCGTGTGGTTTCAGTTTCGCCAATAGCACTCTGAAACAAACAGGAGATAGCAGGATCGTGTTCCTGTTCAACAATGAGTGATTGTCTTTTGTTATCATGATTAGAACAGAGAGAATGAGTAATACAAAAACAGTGCCTCTTGATTTATCAATACCAGGAGTAAAATAGAGTTCATCAAAAGGTTGACCAAAATTGTGTCAGCTAAAGGATTAATGATCAATATCATTCTTAAGATCTCATTTTGCCATGGCTCTAGTAACTGTACAAACAGGTTATAAATAAAGGATTACAATCTCAATAAAATCAACTTTTTCATCCAAGCAGGACTGGTAAGGTACAAGTGGATTAACCTCAACATTATCTCTACATAAGTCATTGCCTAGTAATAAATGAATATCTTCAATGAGTAAAGAAATTATTGTTCCGACAGTCACGGGTGCTGAAACTAAGTATGATGCCAAATTAATACAACTGAGAGGAACATTAACAAAGCTGTGCTCTACTTCCTGAAAAAGAACACTTTCATTAAAAGAAGACTTCTCAAACAAATACAAAGGACCTGATAAAAGACTCTGAGAAGCTCCTGTGACCCTCAATAATTTAATAGGATAGGCCTGAATGAATCACCAGTAAGTGATACAGAACCTTTTGGCATGAATGGTTCATAATCTCGGTAATAAAACCAGACTGGAATTTGTTTGATCTAAGCAATTTATTGCTTTCAATAGAAGACCGTGACCGTGACCTCTTTGAATAGGAGGATTTCGAAAACTTCTGTCTTTATTATGCTGCTTCTTTTATTTTTCAACCTGTAACAATCAGAAATAATTAGCCCTTTCCTCTTACATTAAGTGCACGTGGGAAGAGATAAGGATTTGTGTTCAGTCTTAGAAGTTTGATTTCAAAACGCTGTGCCAGGCTACAATTTAGAAGTACTCGTATTTACCAAAATAAAAGCTGAGAGGAAGACTTATTGACAAATGAAACTTTGTGAGTCAGGGTATAATCATCTGATGTACGAGCAGCATTTTAGAAATTTTCCACCTTTTTTCTTATTAAGGTAGGTCTTGATGTCACTTTGGATAAAATTGTTCAACTGTTAGTAGTGTAGTGGGACAGTATAGCGTCAATGGGAAAATACATTACAGACCACCCCAGGGGTAGTATAGCGTCACGATTTATTGCGTCAAAAAATCAGCCTGGGGTAGTATAGCGTCAATGGGAATTTTGTATAGGGAACCACAGCCTGGGGTACTTTAGCGTCAACGGGAGTTTAGTATAGGGACAAGAGGAATGGTACAGGTAAGGTGACGTCACGGTACTGGACAGTTGCAACAATGTAGCAATGTAGTACCGTGACATCATGCCACCTGTGTCATTTCTATATACAAACACGAATCATTCGCGTTCGTGTCAGTGAATAGTAGAGTAGGTTTTAATTTTTTTTTATTTTAGGCAAAGTGAGAATAAATATCTTTTGGAGGCATATGAAGTGACCCTGAAAAGGGCCTTTGGTTTTCTTCTTTGTCTTCTTCTAAGTTCTTCTTTTCCTCCACCAACTTCTTATTTTCTGTCCTACACTTTTGTGTCCTACACTTTTTGTCTTCTTCTAATTCTTTTCCTCCTGTTTTTCCTTCTCCTCCTCTTCTTTCTGTTTCTTCCTCTTTTCATTTTCTTCTTCCTTTTCTATCTTTTCATTCCATTCTCTCATCCTCCTTTTGTCTTCTATATCTTCCTTTTCGTCCTTTTCAATTCTAATCATCTCATTTAAGATGTCCTTCCCTTTCTTTAGATTGTAAATCTCATATTTAGTCTATGGGGACTATACGCCCCAAACTGCATTTTCATTAGCATCTCCTCCACCATAGCTAGTGTGTCTATCACTTCCTGCAATCTGAGCATTCTCTCCCAGTTACTTGCCATTTCTTATATTCAGCGTTGAATGGCGCGAATGACTGACTGACTGACTGACTGACTGAGGGATTATAGTCGTTTATGCACTATGTGCTTTACGACTGTAGGTCCAGGGCTGGACCAGAGGCCCCGATTGGGGCACTCCAGGCCCAAGGCTGGGCATAACCTCTGAAGGGAGGCCTACGGTCACGGATGGATGCCGCCCTAGGCTGGGCGACATTGCTCCCCTAGAGAGGCACTTAGCCCCGTGCTGGGCTTTTGTTATAGCTTTTCCGATTGACCTCTGACCTTTGACATTCAGTCCACATCCACACAGCTGGCGAGGAAAGGAGGAGATGGAACCCGAGAAAGAGCCGCGCAAACCGCCACAAAACGCCCCCGGAACAGCCGACAAGGCCCACCATGACCAACCAACCTGCGCACCAACCCAACGGCATGGTTGGTTTTAGTGTCAAATCTAGTCCAGTTGTGCTAATGGACATCCTCATGCCAATGTTGTGTAAGCCACGCGTTCAATTGGTGGAGGATTTGTAGGGTTATTAATTTCGGGGGATAGAAAACAAATATAATTGGAATTTTATGTACATAGTGTACTTGTCCGTTTTTCCGAAATTGTTCCCCAATCTGGAGGGAGGTTAGCCCTTCCGTTATGTTTATCCGTAATTGGAAATTTGATTGGTAAGGTTTTGTTGTAGACGAGCGGGTGGTCAGAAGGATCATGCTAGGTTTGTGTCGGATCTTCATGAACCAATTTGAAGATCCTTGGTTATGTGATATTTGGGGCCCTCTCTCTCAACTCCCACATTTATCACCTTGACGGGGTTGTTAGTGAGGAATCTGTTAAGTCAGCACGGTCTTGCTACTATAAGGATCTCACCCGGGTGTATGCTAGTATGTTTTACCTAGCACCCGTTTAGTACCCATCCGCTTGTCTTGTGGGAGGTGTGAGGAGAGGGTTTATTGTCTATATGAGCTGGGTACTGCAATATCTCCTTCTTGCGAGGCGTAATTGCAACTCGATATAGACGCGCAGTGTTTGTCCGGCCGGGTTTTGTGGTGCAGCAGGTGGAGCTACCTGGACTGCACCTTGCCTTTGTGTTTGTCCATGCAAGGGATGCTAAGCTTGTCCGGTGGGGAAAGGGTTTTGTGTGGCAGCAGGCATGCCAGCCTGGACTGCCACTTGCCTTTGATATTTTCAGCACGCCTGTTCTTTGTAAGAAAAGCTTGTCCGGACCCTGTGACAGTAGTACGTATGCTTGTCCGAGGCCTGGGATGTTTGTCCGGTGTGCGCAATGCTTGTCCGGGGTATAGGGGTTTGTGTGGCAGCAGATAGGCCTGCCTGTGGTGCCACTTGCCTTTGTTATTGGCGTACACTGACAGAGGTATGTTATTCTTGGCGGTGAATGCAATGCTTGTCCGAGATATCTATGCGTGTCGGGGGGGGGGGTTATGGGGCAGCAAGTAGTGCGACTTGGACTGCCCCTTGCTTTGATGTTTGTCAGGCAAAAGGTGTAGTTATTTATATCTTTTCGAATTGGCAAGTTATTAATCTTTTCGTGTTGGCAGACGGCAGTGTACATTTGTGTCTGTGTGGCAATGTACATCTTTTCGGTGTACATGTCCTCTGTGGTGTGGGTATGTACATCTTTTCTTTTCGGTGTACATATCCTCTGGGGTGTGGAGTTGCGATTGGGAAGTAATGTACATCAGCAGGGTGTACATTTTCCCACGTAGTCCTGAGCCAGTTTCTCTGCAAGCCGTGACAGGTGGGTTAGAAGACTTGAGAAAACTTGGTAGGCTTGTTAATTTGCAATGTTAAAGGAGTGGGATGGAGTATACAGAAAGATAGAAAGATTGAAGAGGTAAACTATATAACCTCTCTTTTTTTGCGAATGACGAGCGCTCTTATTTATATCCTTGGAGCACGGACGTGAAGGAAAACATCACTTACACTCAGTTCACATATTATATACTATCCACACCAACGAACGAGAAAGCATAAAACACACACCTATATACTATCCACATCAACGAACGAGAAAGCTTAAAACACACAAATTTACAATCGTCACCAACGAACGAGAAAGCATAAAACACACATATCTACTGTCCACACCAACGAACGAGAAAGCATAAAACACACACCTATCTACTATCCACACCAACAAACGAGAAAGCATAAAACACACAAATTTACTATCCTCACCAACGAACGAGAAAGCATAAAACACACATATCTACTATCCACACAAACGAGATGAGAAGAAAAAACACACATATCTACTATCCACACAATCGGGATGAGAAGAAAAAACACACATATCTACTATCCACACAAACGGGGTGAGAAGAAAAAAACACACATATCTACTATCCACACAATCGGCATGAGAAGAAAAAAACACATATCTACTATCCACACAAACGGGATGAGAAGAAAAAAACACACATATCTACTATCCACACAAACGAATGCGCATGCAAACACACACACACACACACACACACACACACACACACACACACACACACATCAGTAAAGGAGTAAGTGTTTATAGTCACACTACTCTACATTCACACCAATTGGCAAATTGAATAGTCTCTCTTTTCTAGGGATCTGGTTAGCCCTGAGAAGGGCTGTTTTTTCTTGAACTCCAATTGCACCTGGTAAATGCTGGCACCTCCCAGGGCGGGCACCACACACACAACGACGACTCCAATCTTGCTCCCAATTGACACGTGTGGTTGGGAGTGCAGAGGGGGCTTGAGTTGCTTCACTCTCCCAGTCTTCCGTCTCTGGGATAGTAAAGGCTTCCCTCCTATACCACAACCGTAAATGATGACGTTGTGGTGCTGGTAGTGCTTGTGGTGCTGGTTGTCGTGCTGGTCCTGGTTGTGGAGGCGTCCTCACCTCAGATTTCACCTCACACACAAGGCTTAGCATGAGGTGAGGCGGGATCCTTTCCTCCTTCTCTTTCTTCTTTTTCATCTTCTCTTCCTCCTCTTTAATTATCTCTTCCTCCTGTTTTGCCTCCATGGCCAGCTCATCCAGGAGTCGCCTGGCATACTCCAGGTGCATTTGGAGCTCCAACAATTTGGCTAATCTGCTGCTCATCTTCATCGAAGTTGACTAGTCAACAATGGTAGCCAGACTGACGATCGCGTTGCTTTATATACTTGAAGCACGGACGTGAAGGTAAACATTCCCTGACACCAAAACTTACCATCACATGAAACACGCGGACCTAAAAGAATCACTCACGTTGACTTTTTACTTACAAACACACAGACATGCACGATTTGACAAGACAGAGAAAACAAAGGGTGGATTTTTTACTGACAAAAGAAACGAAGTGCTTATACACGCACTTCTATTTATTTTTTAAAATTGTAAAAGTTTTGGCAAATTGAATTAGTATCTCTTTTCGAGAGTATTGGGTAGCCCTGAAAAGGGCTGTTTTTTTGGGGGGGGGTGTTTTTGTTTTTGTTAACGGGAGTGATGGCAATCTTTTTTGTACTGTCTAAGATTGCGTCCCCGTCTGGCAGCAGGCTTTCCTATACGATACGGTCTGCTTCAGCGGAAAGAGAAGGAGAACTCTTTGGTGTCTACACGGCAGTCGACAAAACCTCTGTCTGGTTCTTGCTGCTGCTGCTGTTGCTGCTGCTGTTGTTGTTGTTGCTGTTCTCTCTGCTTCTGAAGTCTGTACTTCTCTGTCCATTTTTCTTGTTCTTTCTCGATTTCCTCTCTAAAGACCTCTTCTATTAGGTCTTGGGCTATGGATAACATCCTGACATTCTCTATCTCTTCAGGCTTCGGTATCAGGTTTAGCCTGACACGATGTAAACTGACGTAAGCTTCGTTCACCTTAGCTAGTCTGGAAGGCATGTTCATAGGTAGACGAGTCAACCATGGATGGCTAGACTGGAGACCAACCCGCTTTATATGGTTCAAACACGGACGCGATAGAAAACATCCCTACTCAGTTTTAGTGTCGGAACGCTATGATAGCTCATGTCATGGTGAGGGATAGAGAGAAAGTCAAAGAGCATATATTCACACTGTGTTTTAAAAACAAACGACAGACACATTTTTTCAAAATACAACATTTTTTTTATTCAATTAACAAGTAACAATAACATCAAACAAATTATTTTTGACAAGATTGACAACGTTGTAAAATCATGTGAGATTTCCACTGATGGAAGTCATGAGGCCATTGATGTACACTACGTTTCCTAGCTAAAGACAAAAGATAGCCATAATGGTCACAAAACTATCCATCTACTTTCTCATCGTTTCTAGAAGAGTGACGATTAAAATAAGTCACTAAATGTTATAAAGGATATCCAAGACTGCGTTGATGAAGAAAATACACACAATATTGTCCACACACCATGGAATCTGTGCCTTGTAATTTCACATTATTGAATCGTGTCTCTGGGCATTTCTTCTCATAAAGTCAATGATGTCGTCTTCCAAGGGAGTAATCCATACGAATCAAAATATTCCACACAATCCTCTTGAGGGAAGTAGACGGCAACCCAGTGAGTTCCTGGGAGATGACTGTCGTCCGATTTGATGACATAAGCTTGATGGTCTTGAGGTTTGCGATGAGGTAGTTCATCTTTATCGCACACGACAGGATTCCAAGAAGCAGTATACGAACTATTGTTCAAAAGGTAATAAAATTCCCACGTATCCATTTTTTTGTTGTGTTGTTGTTTTTTCACAGGTAATGATCAGTCATCAATTAAAATTCTGACTTGTTGTTTGAAACGCTCTGTCAAGTAGCCGTTTCTTCGTTTCGTTTCCGCACTCTGTGCTAAGAGAGATTCGATGCGATAGATCTCTAGAGTAGTCAATGGTGGGCAGGAAAGATCACGCAAGCCTTTATACCACTCATGCAACACTGTTTCTTCCGAGATGAGACTCCAAGCGTTGTCCAGATACTCGTCCAATTTTTCTTCTTGACTCATCATCAAACATTTATCGTGTTGAATTTGGCTGGGATGATCGTTTTGACATCCATAACAATCTCTCTTACTCAATTCCGTAATTTTATCCGACAGGTGTTTAGCAAAACAGGACACTAAATGTTGATCTTGTTCTGGCCATCTGGACGTGACTACTACCTCGTCCTTTTTGTCTTGGTCTTGGGGTTCTGTTTTCACGCCATCCTCCCATTCCATGTCCAAAGATACTCTATCGTTCAGTGAGGGATAGGAGTCTTCCATTGTGTCTAATAGTCTAGAATGACTTCTCTCAAACTGTTGATTTCAATGGTATTATCGAATTCGGCATACAAGATGACGTTGACCGTCTCGGTGAGAGCTTCTGCAAACTGAAGTTCCACACGCAGTTGACCGGATTTTATAGGGTGGAAATGTCCCTCGTCGCTGCCTTGGTCTGGAGTGAAATCAAAGGCCACAAAGTGTAACCTCCGACATAATCTTCGTATGAAATACCGTGACTGGTGTTGGTTCCTACTTGTCCGGTAGCTTCGTACAGGGACAAGTACGATCTCAAGTAATTCTTCTGGGCAAAGTTAGGTTCGAAGGGTCTGGTACACAAAGTCTTCCCATCGCGACTGACTTCGATCTTGGACACTCTGTAGTGCTTAAACTGGAAAGGATTTTGATCGTGGGCTCCGTTGAGGGCTGCATTACTGACCATGCCAACGATTAAACATTTGGGTAACTGTCTTTGGAACAGATGATCTTCGATCTTGGATCGGAGTCCAGCAGCAATGGTGAACGTTTTCACTTCTACACGTCGTATCGGATCCTTCGCCGTCGATCTGCTCAGTGTGTGACTGATGTAGTTTCCCCCTTTAGGTAATACTTCTACGCGACGCAAGTAAAGTCTGGCTTCTTGGATGATGGTTTTGTACTCGTTGGCTTGAGCCATCAAATGGAAAGCGACACTGCTGCGATTGAGTCTCAGGCGAATATCCACTCCGTTCAGCAAATACTTGTCTTGCAACCACATGTCCAAATGCAAACGATCCATCAGTTCTAAACTACGGCCTTGCAGAATTTTCCTTCGACGGTCGTTAAAGCCCACATTGTGAGGATTGTCATCTGCTGTCAGTGTTGTGTCGTTAAACGTGTCTTCACCTGCGGTGTCAGGTTTCCATACCACGCAAGCATCCAGATGAGTGTTCTTGGCCTCTTTTCCGTATGTCAAGAGATTTTATAGGTACGCTCGGTAAGGGTAAGTATCCATACTGCTGCTGACCAGTTTGTTATTCAAGTACAAATCCACTTCACTGAACAAGGAATGCATGAAATTGTTGACGAGAGCTACTCTGGCATCGGCTCCTGGATTGGTTTTGATCACTTTCAGTTTCAGGTACAAGTAACTGCTATTCAGATCGAGATAATCTTCCGGCTGTCCTTTGATTTCAAACTTGATGGGAGCTGAATCCGTCAAAGAGGAGACGGGATGAAATTCGACCCATTGGGATTCTTGCATTGTCATCATGGTGGGTGGCATGGTAAACAGATCCAGTTCCGACTTGGAACAAGCGCCAGACTCTCGGTGCATCATTTTCTCTGATTTAATAATCAAAAACGTCTAACTCTCGGACAGTTTTTCTTTTCTTAGACTTTCTAGCTCTAGGGGTGTTAAGTCCTCTCAAGGGGTTTTTTCGTCTTTTTTTCTGCCTTGTCCTTGCTGTGGCGTCAGGGAAGCAGGAATATCTGACTCGGTATTGCCCAGAGCATGTATAGGAGTTTCTCGCCGCCCCAAAATGTCTTTGCCCGTTTGAAGCAAGACATTTTTGCCTGCTGTCAAGAAAGCTTCTTTGGGATTTTGTTTGTCACTGATGACATTTTGGAGAAATTCTTTACCTTGCGTCAACGCGGCATCTTTTAAGGCGTGCAATCCCCGTGTCACCATCGGTTTCAAAACGGGAGCCACTGTACGAAAGGCTGATTTAAGCATATCACCTAAACCATGTCCTCGCTGTCGAACGACTCCTTGGTACACAGGATACATGACTGACAAAACGTTAGAGTAATCGTTTTCGAAAATGGAGTTTCACTGTGACTTTCCCTTTTGGTGAATTTAATATTTTGTCCCAGATCTCCTTTTATAGTAATGTTGACAGTGTCGAAATACGACTTACTGACGGGCAAATAGTGAGGATGTACAAATTCGCGGTGAACGTGATAGGTGTTTCCACCTTCCTCGTCAGCATTCGTGGCAGAATCCACCTTGAAAGAAATGACACGCAGTAACGGTACGGAGGTGTGTCCCACCACGTTATACTCCGCCACATTGGAGTACACAAAAATCAAATTCAGTCCTTGGTTCATTTCTACAGGGAATCTAAAATATTTCCCAAAATCCGAGTTACTGGTCACGGCTGGTATTTCGCTTGCAATCTTGATCAACTTAGGGTTTCCACCCAAAATGTCATACAATTCAGGACAAAATGTAATGGCCAATACTTTGTCCTCTGAAAATTTGATGATTAGGCGACGAGATATTCTGTGGTAATCGATCGTGACACTTTTTTTGGTTTTCTCCAAGACTTTACCAAACACGTTATTGAACCTGTCAGCCATAGTGTTCACCAAATGTTGACCACTAAAATAATAGCCTGAGGAAATTTTCACCCGATAAGTGGTTCGTTTAGTTTTGGGGTCTTGTGATTTCATAGAGTCAGCTACACTGCTACGTTCATCCAAGGCTTGTTGCACTTGTTCGTCATGAACTTCTACCGTAAAAGTGTTTTGATTTTCGATGATGTTTTTGATTTGTGTAGGTGAATCATTTCCACTAAAGCCACTTCCCAATGGGCATCGTGATCAAATTGGATGTATCTGAGGTAATCTGGCCGTGTAACAGTACAAAGTGTTATTGGGAAACACCTCCATGGAACTGTCACTGGGTAACGTTAAGTAAAATTGGTTGTTCATAATTCCACAGTTCTAGTGTCCGAGGAGTCACTGGAAGTAAGAGGAGTGTCTAAAAGAGGATGATTAGGGTGACTGTTGGACGGGGGACTGATGTTGGACGCAAGGCCATCGTTGTTGTTTCCGTTAGAGGAATATTTCAGAGACGGATTGGGAAGAAGGTAACCAACGCAACTGCTCAGTAAAATAGTCCACAATTGTTTGTCTCCTTGTTGCAAACTCAAATTGGCAATGGCAGCACCGATGACACAATACACCACAAAGATTTGGCAGAAAAAGACGATTTGCGTTTTAGGCACACATTCTCCACACCACACCCACAAGGGTTGCTTTTGTAGATCTTGCAGAGAAGAACTGGGGGAAGGAGTGGTCACTGCAGTAGCTCAGGCTGTGTTGAAGGACATGATGATCACTTCTTTTTATAGTCAATGAGTTGCGAAGCGTCGATCCAAGAGTCAAAACTGGGAGGATATCCTTTCCAACGCTCTTTGACTTCTTTGACACGTTTTTTTCCTACTTTTTGGGTTCTTCGATCGAGTATGCTTACGATCTCGTACACGTCGTCTTCTTTTCTGGTCACACGTTGTAACTCGGGCAAGTAAAACGTTCCTTTTAACACTTCCCCGTTCATGTCTTCTAATTTATAGACGGGAGGATGACGGCCACGCACACGTTCGGTGACACGAAACAATTCGGTGGTCCAATTGGGTAAGTAACCTTTGTCGAAAGTGCGTTTGGTTTTGCCAATGCGCACCCAATCTCCTGCTGCCAACACTCCACCTTTCTTGAGGACAGGCACAGTCGGGGACGTACCAAACACTTCGTTGTCGGGAGTCACTTCTTGGGGGGCACGCCCTATGCTCCGATGGTACGATTGATTGTACGATTGGACGAGGTGTAGCAAGACGTCATTGTACTTGAGAGTGTGTTGATGCGTAAAATATTTCCACATGCGTTCTTTCAAGGTGCGTTGAAAACGTTCCACGATGCTGGCTTTGGTTTCGGGATTCTCGGTGGTGAAAAAATGAATGTCACGTTTTTTCAATTCTTTCTGGAAAGCTTGGTTCAGAAATTCGGTGCCTTTGTCGGTTTGCCATCGAAGATGGTGACGACCACTTTGTTTCAACACCAGTTGCAGGGCTCGCACTAACTCACTGCTCGATTTGGAAGCCAATGGCACGACCCAAGCAAATTTGGAAAAGACGTCGATGACACAAAACAAATATTTGTAACCACGATTGTAGGTGGCCAAATGAGAGACATCGGCTAAATCAGCTTGCCATTGATGATCGATGCCTTCCACTCGGGTGCGACTTCTGGAAAATTTTGGTCGAATGGGTTTGTGTAAGGTGTACGTGGCTTGTTCTTGTGACCAGCGTTGCACTTGAGGTAAACGAACACTTTTCAGTCGAGTTTTGGCAGCACAATACAATTTCTGAACTCCACCGTAACCTGCTGGATGGGATGGATCGTAGTAAATGCTGGCTAACACCTTCTCCATGTTTTAATAAGTGATCCACTCTTCGCTGATGGTACTCTAAAGTGGTTTAGAAACTGCTTTACGTGTCCGATGTGCCACAGGAGTAGAAGTGGAAGGTAGTTTTGGTGGTGGTGGTGGTGGTAATGGGATGGCTTTGGTCTTCTTTTCTTTTTTTACTTCTGCTTTCCCTTCGTTCTTTTTCACTTCTGTCAAAGGTGGAGTGGACATCATCATCTTTTTAACCCATGCTTTCAGTCTTCTCGTTGGGGTGTAGAGGAAGGGGTCAACAAGGACGCTGCAATATTACTAGGGATGGGAGCTGCTGACGGTGTTTGAAAGACTTCTCTTGCCTCTTCTTCCTCAGGCAACCGTGAGGCTGCCTCTGTCTTGACCACTGGGAGCGGTAGTGGTTGTGGTGGTGGTAGTGGTGGTGAACTTTTCATCAGGGCCTTAAAATCTTTCAGAGTGAGTAGAGCTGTTTCGTCTAAAGCTTTCTGGTGAAAGAGTTGCAGTCGTTGCAACAATTGACCGTACCGTTTCTGACAAATCGCTGCGATCCATCAACGACTGCAATTCGTGTTGGAACTGAGACATCTCGGTCATATGAGGATTGGGAAGTAAATGCGGGGTCCGTTCTTCTTGCCAACGATGGTATTCCATCCATCGTTTGTAAGGGACTAAAGCTAGTTTTCGTCCTTCCATCAGATTTCAAGGGTCACGTCTGAGATCTTTTGACTCCACTGTCCTCCTTTTATCTTCTTGGAATTAGGGCGGGTATAATATGTCCCATCGTACTTAATATAGGTTTCGCTACTACGGTAATAAGTTCTAACATGGGTAAAAATCCTCCGCGTTGCACCAACATCTTTTTCTTTTGACGAATGGGTATTTTCTTTTGGACCATTTGGCGAAGAACGTGTCGATGTTTGGCTAAGTATTTTTTCTGATGTTTAGTCAAAGGTATCGTGCCTTTAAAGACATTCAGACAACATTCGCTCACCGTATTGACGAAATCTTTGGAGGCAGTTTGAATGAGTTTTTTCGCATGGGTGGAGGAGCTTTGGACAGGACGGACAACATGTCCCAATGTTTGACTAAACGAGGTGGCAGTCCTTTCCTTTTCTTTCCTTTGCGGGTAGAAGAGGAATGTCTTTTGCGGGGTGACATCTTTGGTTGTTGATTACGGGGCACACAGCAAAAACTACACTAACGTCGATGACTTGTCACACGGTCTTTTATCCTTTGTTGAGGGGACTATCGCTTCGTCATAAAGGTGACGATGTATTTTCCAAAATCGCCAAAGAATCCTCCTCTTTGCCGGCTCCCCTTTTTCTTTGGACGAGTGTGCCTTTTCTGGGGGTGTCGTCTATCTTTGGCTAAGCGCTTTTTCGCATGACGAAACTGTCCATTTTCTTTTTCCTTTCTGGACAGGAGAAAGACGATGAGGAACATCTTTTGGTGCACCAAAAAAATACACTGACATCCATGGCTGGACATGCGCCTTTTTATGTTATTTTTTTTTTTGGAGCCTGTCCTTTAACCTTGTGGAAAAATCATTGGCTATCTTATCAAATTCAAGGAAAAGGCCAAAGAAACCTCCCTTTTGGTGTCTTCTCCTTTTCTTTGGATGACTGTGTCTTTTCTGAGGGTGACGTCGATGTTGGGCTAAGCGTTTCTTAGGATGACGTGACTGTCTTTTTCGTTTTTCTTTTCCTTTTTGGACCGAAGAAGAACGACGATGGTAACGGTGTGCACTTCTTGGAGGGGACATCTTTTGGCGTGCAGCAGCACAAAAAACACTGATCCTTATTGTTTGCCTCGGGTCTTTTTATGCTGGAATGCGTCACCACTGATTGTCTTTACGTCGTATCAACTTGATGACAGGCAACATACGTCGTGGAGGAGTTCGCAAGGGACTAAATCGGGACAGTTCTTGCTTGGACAAATCTAGTAAACTCTGTAACACACCCGTTCTCTCTTGGACTTCGATTTTGGGGGCAGGTACTTTGTGAGCAGTGGCCGTTATCGCTAAAGAAGAAGAGGGTGTTACCGCTGGAGGAGAAGTTTGTGGAGACACTCTTGTGGGTAGAAGTTGTTTTCTGTGGACTTTTCTTTTTCTTTTTCTGAGACTGTGACCTGGTCTTGACACCGTTGCTCTTTTTCTTTTTCTTCTGGGTACGTTTGGGTGTGGCCTTTTTCTTGGGAACGATTTTGGGCGCATTGGGATCCCATTTTAAGAGGGAACGAATGATGACACCTCCTAGAGAACCGCTACCTCCAGGTTTCAAAATGATTTGCTTTTTGGTTTGAGTGTCGATGCGAGGATCGGCTAGTTGCGTCAAGGAGCCTTTGTTTCTCTCAAAAAAACGTTTGGTTTGATGTGGAATGTGAATGACGCCTTGCAGTAATTGACGTGCTGTCACAGTAAACCATCGTAAAACTTCTTTGAGACTAGCTTCTAAGACACGAGCACGTATTTGTGGATTTTTTTCGCGACTGATACCGTACAAGGCACGAATCAATTTAATGGGAAGATGAGACTGAAGGGACGTCATGTTGACGATGTGTGAGACAGAGTCAAAGTGACAAAGGTTTTTATAGACTTTTTTGGTGACTGTGATTAAGTCGACGAAGGGGACGTGTACACGACAGGTCCTCCGTCGTGGCACCAGTGGTGAAACAGATGGGTACGAAATCGCAAATAATCGGGAGTGGTGGGTTTTAAATCCACGAGTAAATAAGCGTGTGGGGTTTGAGTGGCATCGTCGTACGCATTTGTCAGCCAAGGTGTCCCTAACTGTTTGGCTAAGACTTGTACTTGCGATTTATCTCTAGGGTTTTTAAACAAGACCACATAATGAGCATTGAGACTGATGGTACGATGGGCTTTACTTTGTTGAAACAAATTTTGGGTGATGTAAATTACACTGGCATTACGATGATGCCCTTTGCGCATAAACCACAGTTTAATTTCTTCTTCGTCTTCTCCTAACATGTCGTCAAAGATAACCAAATGAGTTTGACTAGGGTCAGACACGATCCCGTCGTCTTCGCTAGGAATGCTTTCCACAAAGACGATGGAATCG
>JAECUM010013739.1:0-11996 GCA_016617855.1 Megalonaias nervosa
TGGACCCTTCTGCAATGCAGAAACAAGTGAGAGAGGACTCAGGCTCTTGGAGTTTGCTGTCTACAACAATCTTGTGCTGGCCAACACGTTCGGCCCTCACAAAGCATCTAGAAAATGGGCCTTGTACATTCCAGATGGACAACATCACAGCCAGATTGACTACATCTTGGCAAAAAGACGATTCAGCACAGAACTGAATATCGCCAGAACACGAAGTTTCCGAGGATCAGATATTGGGAGTGATCATGATTTATTAATGACAACGTTTCGCCTCCACCTGAAAATGATCAAAAAACCTAAGTAGTGTAGGGGAACGATATAGCCTCAAGTAGACTTCTCTACTAAATTTGAGAGTTTGCAGTATAGCCTCAAAATGTATAGCCTCACGTACAATTCTATGTTAAATTTAGGGGTTTGCACTATAGCCTCAAAAGAGAAAATGGAACAGAGTGGGACTGTTTAGCCTCTAGGGAAATTGAACAGGGGTGACGTCACGGTACTGGACACTGGCAACAATGTTGCAAGTGACTGACCTCAATTGGGCGGAACACTGACAACATTCTTGCAAGTGGCTGACCTGAATACGCACAGCTCCAGGTAGGGACAAATACAATAGAGACATAGACATAGAAAAATGTATAGAGACATAGACATAGACAAACAAACAAACAAATACACAAATGGGGCAAGAGAGAATAGATATCTTTTCGAGGCAATAGAGTAGCCCTGAAAAGGGCCTTTGTGTTTTTGTTAACATCGTTCAGTTAACATAGATGGCATCGCACGGATCTTCTTCTCTTCCTCAAACTTCGTTTGACCTCTTGGCCGTTGATTAAGACTCTCTTCAGACAGCCTTGCCTCTCCACATAGATTCTTCGTTTCCAAAGGGCTGTATCAGTCATCTGGGTGATAGCCCATGATGATTTGACATACATGGGATAGTCCGGGTTGAACAGCATCGGCGATAGGAGGGTAGACGATTCTACGTTAGTCCACATCTTGTGACGAGAACAGGTGAAGGGAATGAGGTGAACCGCGGTTATTTATAGTGGAAGAGCGGATCGAAAAGGACTGAGTTCTTGCACCAATCCTAACACGCGTTACAAAATTCAGTCATAGTGCGGAGTCTGTCTTCCAATCCGAAGAGAGCTGCCTGTGACGTCACATTCCCTATATAGGTGCGCTAGCGTCTGTGTGCAGTGAATCAATGTGACAGAGTTAGAAGATGACGGAAACTAAGAAGACGATGAATTGGGGTGCACCGGCCGTGGAAACGAGAAGTGATGGCATAGCAGCGGTTACCAAAGCAAACACGGTCCTACATTCAGAAGAGAACGATTTTAATTGGGATTTATTGGATTTTTTCTCTCCTTCACAAGAATTTCTTCCGGTACTAGCACCTTCACCTCCTTCTTCTTCCTTACCGTACGTCGAGGATTTTAAACAGAGACAGAAAGAAGAATTGGAGAAATGTTGGCAACATCAGAAAGAAGCAGCCCAAGCTTTTCTCATTCAACAGCAACAGCGAGAACAAGAGGCAAGAAGAAAACGACAAGAAGAAGAAGAAGCAGAAAAGAAACAAGGTCTAGGAGAGAAGGAGGACAGTGAAAGTCAAACGGTGACGGTACTCTTAGACGTTTTGGCAGAGTTAAGGAGTCTGAAACAAATGTATCAGACTTCTTTAATACGACCCAAGAGAATAATACCTTCCCGAACCAAAGAGTCCAACCCTATCCACACACCTACTACGCCTGAGATACCAAACCTAGTGATTTCTACCAAATCATCGACAGTAGCAGGTCCAGAGGCAGGCCCTGGCCATGGCAAAAGGATAGGGCAATTAACGCTCATTACTTCTCATTCCTGAGTTGTTGTTTGTTTTTTTTATAGAAAACAAACACCCAACGGCCGTTTTCAGGCCCACCCACCTATTTCGAAAAGAGACTACTTCATGTTTGCCAAAATCAATTAAAACTCAAAATCCCTTTTTCCCCATGATTTCCGTGTGTAAGTGCGTAAGTGTAGACCCTTATTATAAAAATCAAAACCAAGAGACACTTACGTTTTTCTTTCTGGTCTATTCTCATAGAATGTACAATCCAATCTCATAATACATCGCTTTAAAAAGTTCTTTTTTCTTCTTCTTCTTAGTCTTTTCATCCTCTCCTTTTTTGAATTTCCTCACTGTCACAGGTTTTTCCTCTTCTTCCTCCTCACTTTCTTCTCGTCTTCTTTTCTTCTCTTTCTGGACGTGTTTGTTTCTTTTTTTTGGAGGGTACCTCTACCTTCTGCTCCTGATGTTTATTCGGGCAGTCTGACGACCAATGTCCTTTCTCTTGACAATGACAACAAGTATCTTGACCTTTGCCTCTTTTGACGCTTCTCGTATCTTGACCTTTGTCTCTTTTGACGCTTGTCTTGCTTTGACATTCTGGACACTCTGTATCCCAAGGCCCTTTCTTCTGACAGATGTAGCAAGTAGCTTGACTTCTATCTCGAAAGGAGGAGGAGTAGTCCGTCGGCTTCTCTGAAGAAAACCTTCGTATGACACCTCGCAAAGCTCTGATCAGAAGTTCGATCTGTGTTGGCTCTTCCATCTTTCTGGTCATATTGAGAGAGAAATGAATACTTTGAGGAAAGACACTGGCCCGTTATATAGGGAAGACACTGACCTTACATTGATATAAAGGGTACCATGGCGTTTGAAATGTAGTCATTTGACTTTTTCCACTTAAGATCAAACGATAGTAGTATAGTGGGGTACCGTAGCGTCAATGGGAATTAGCATTACAGACCCCCCCTGGGCCAGTATAGCGTCAAGAAAGTAGGTCAACACCCTGGGCCTGTATAGCGTCAATGGAAAATTAGGTAGAGGGACTAGAACACCCTGGGCCTGTATAGCGTCAATGGAAATTTTTGTAGAGCGGTGACTAGTAGACTGTGGGTTTGTAGAGCGATAAGCAACAGGTGGCATGACGTCACACTGGTAACAATGTAGCAAAAAGAGAAGTACTGTGACGTCAGGCTACCTGAGAGAGGACTATAGACAAACACGAATCAAGAGCGTTCGTGTTTTTTAGTAGAGGTAGGGTTTTATATATATATTCGTTTAGGGGGGAGACCAAATGAAAATTAAGATCTTTTCGAGGCATTGGAAGTGGCCCTGAAAAGGGCCGTTGTTTGTTATGTGATGTTAACACCATTCTGTTAACATACAGGACATCGCATAGGTCTTCTTATCTTCCTCAAATTTCTCAAAGTTTGCCTTAAACTGTGTCTCACTTCTGGTCCGTAGATGAGAGTCCGCTTAAGACAGCCTTGTCTTTCCACATAACATCTTCTTTTCCAAATAGTGGCACCGGTGATCCGGATGACAGTCCATTTTGTTTTCACATACATGGGTAAGTCTGTACGGAACAACGGAACAGCATTGAGGATACCAAAGTAGAGGATTCTACGTCGATCAACATCTTCTCTGTGACGAGAACAGGTGAAGGGAATGAAGTGAACCGCGTTTATTTATAGTGGAAGACCGGATCGAAACGGATTGAAAGGGTTCACCAATCCCAACACGCGTTACAAAATTCAGTCACTTCGCGGAGTCTGTCTTCCAATCCGAAGAGAGCTACCTGTGACGTCACATTTCCTATATAGGCACACTAGCGTCTGTGCGCAGTGAATCGATGCGGTAGTGTTTTGTGAAACATGACGGAACCTAAGAAGACAATGAATTGGGGTGCACCGGCTGTGGAGACGAGAAGTAATGGTACAGCAGCAGCTACCAAAGTGAACACAGTGCTACTTCCCGAAGAGGTTGATTTCAACTGGGATTTAGTGGATTTTTTATCTTCTTCCCAAGAATTTGTTCCGGTACCAGTACCTTCGCCACTTTCTCCTTCATTACCACGTGTCGACGATTTTAAACAAAGACAGAGAGAAGAATTGGAGAAATTTTTACAGCAGCAGAAAGAAGCAGAGCAAGCATTTCTTCTTGAACAGAAACAGCGAGAAGAAGAAGAAGAGGCAAGAAGGAAACGACAGGAAGAAGAAGCAGTAGAGAAGAAACAAAGTCTAGGAGAGAAGGAGAACAGCGAAAGTCAAACGGTCACGGTACTCTTGGACATTTTGGCCGAGTTAAGAAGTCTGAAACAAATGTATCAGACTTCTTTATTACGACCCAAGAGAAAAAGACCTTCCCGAGCCAAACAACCTAACCCTGTGACTACACCAGAGATACCACCCCTAGTGATATCTACTAGATCATTGACAGGAGCAAGTCCACAAGTAGGCCTTGGCCGTGGCAAAGGCTTAAGACAGTTAAAGCGAATTGATTCTCGTTCCTGAGTTTGTTCTAAGGAAAAAACAAACACTCAACAGTCCTTTTCAGGGCTACCCAATACTCTCGAAAAGAGTGACTATTCATTTTGCCAAAATCAATTAAAACTCAAAATCCCTTCTTTAACCCTATGATGTACGTGTTGTGAGTGTATGAGTGTAGGTCCTTATTATTTCTAAATAATGAAAACCAAGAGACACTTACGTTTTTTCAGTTTGTCTATTCTGTTACAAATTTTTTACAATTCAATATCACAACATAACACAACACAACACTTTTAAAAAAGTTCATAGATTTCTTCTGTCTCTTTTTTCTTTCACTCTCTCTGTTTTTTCAATTTCTTCACTTTTACACTTTTTTCCTCTTCTTCGTCTTCTTCTTCCTCACATTTTTCTCGTCTTCTTTTCTTTTCTGTCTTCTCTTTCTGAACGTGTCTGGGTTCTTCTTTTGTCAAGGCTACCTCTGTTTCTTCTTCCTCCTTCTCCTGCTCCTGTTGTTTCTTAGGGCACTCTGAAGACCAATGTCCTTTCTCTTGACAATGATAACAGGTATCTTGACTTTTGTTTCTTTTGACACTGGCCTTGCTTCTTTGACGGTCTGGACATTCTGTAGCCCAATGCCCTTTCTTTTGACAGATATAGCAAGTATCTTGACTTTTATCTCGAAAGGAAGGAGAGTAGTCCGTTGGCTTGTCTGAAGAAAACTTTCTTATCACACCTCGCAATGCTCTAATCAGAGTTCGATCTGTGTGGGTTCTTCCATTGTGCTGGTCGGCTTGAGAGCGAAATGAATACTGAGAGGGGAGTCACTAGCCCTTTATATATGCCTTGGTCTGACATAGATATATAGGGGTTCATGGTGTTTCACAGGTAGTCATTTGACTTTTTGCCGTCAAGATGAAACGATCGCATCATTTCGAAAAGAAAGAAGAAGAAGAAAGTAAGAGGCAGAAACGTGATTTATCGCCTCGCACAGTAGCTGAAGTCTTGGCACAAATTCATGCCAGCGATTTTGAAGATGAGATGAGTGAACCAGAATCGAAGCCTAAAGAGTCTACACCAAATCAAAGTCCATTACCACCCGTAAACCCTGAAAAGTACTACCATATTCGGGAGACGGACAAACGCTCTTCCAGAAAATTTAGAACCACGGCCTACACGTACGCAGTGAAATTTAAAGATTTCAAGTCTGACGTACCCTTGGAGAAAGCAGAAGGGTTCATCACCGATGTGTGGGATTCTTTGTTAACCACACTAAAACGGCAATGTCGAGCCAAAGAAGACGATCGCTTGAGACTTTCTATTCATCACGACAATTTGAAGTCTCCCGTTTGGATCGAGTTTAGCAGTCCAACAGAATTGACACCTTCCAAAATCATGGACAAGATTCAACACGTACAACAATCCAACGACAAATTTCACATCACGGACGGAAAAGCGACACTGTACATGACCCACGTGTCTCTTCCCCAAGGGACAGGTAAAAAAAAGTTGATGTTGGTAGACAACTTGCGTAACCTCAAGCGTAGTCTCGTCCAAATTAACAATTCAAAAGACAAGATGTGTTTAGCCCGTGCCATCGTGGTGGGACAAACGTATGCCGACAAGAACGATACGGTAGAATGGAAAAGAGCCTGGAAAACTATTCAACAATCGGACCGAGCCAAACAACGAAAAGAAGCAGAACTCCTGTTACAGCAAGCGGGGTTAGCTAAAGACACACCCTGTGGCATTCCTGAAATGCAAAAGTTGCAAGACGTCTTGGCTCCACGTTACACCTTGAAAGTTCACCCTCAAGAAGTGCGCGGACCTCTGTTGTTTCGAGGTCAAGATTTTAAAGACGGAAAATACATTCACGTCTATCATCACGATGAACATTTTGATGCCATTACCAGTATCACTGGATTCCTGTCATACAGTTATTACTGTGAGAAATGTGACTATGGCTATAACAATCGAGAGCAACACAAGCATTGTGGATCGAAATGCTCAGGATGTTTAGCTTCTGAACCCTGTCTGGACGAAGGACAAGAACGAGTGCATTGCTCTGCTTGTCAGCGCACGTTTGTCAGTCCTGCCTGTTACCAACAACACCTAAAGACGCAAGGTTCACAGCAGAAATGTGCTTGTCAGCTCTTGAGATTGTGCCCTACTTGTGGACAAGGCATACGTACCAACAATGCCAAGGCGCACGTCTGTTCAGGAAAGAAGCGATGTCACATTTGTCGCCAAACCGTGGACTTGGAACACCAATGCTACATTCAAAAATACCATTCCAAACATGAAGAAGAAGAAGAGAATGACCAGAAGAAGAAAGGGAATTTCATCTTTTTCGATTTCGAATGCATGCAAGAGACTGGCATTCACATTCCTAATTTCTGCGTGGCTCACCGAGCGTGCGAGAAGTGCATCCAAGGGCCTATCTTGACTCATTGCCCTTACTGCAGCAAGATTCCTGGAGGACGTGAAAAAATCTTTCGGGGATCGAACACACTGGCCGATTTTGCCCAATGGATCTTAAACCCTATCGACGAGACGTGGAGCCAAGAAGATATCGAGCGTTACGGAGATTGTCATCGCCATGCCACGGTGATGGCTCACAATTTCTCGGGATACGATGGACAATTTCTGTTGAGATACTATACGGAACAAAGTACCGAACGTCCCAAAGTCACTTTGAACGGAGTCAAAATCATTTCCATGCAAGTGGGACAAGTACAGTTTAAAGATTCAATGAGTTACTTGGCTATGCCTTTGAGCCGCATACCTAAAACGTTTGGCATGACAGAAATGGCCAAAGGCTATTTTCCACACTTTTTCAATACCGAAGCCAATCAACACGCCGTTCTACCCCATTTGCCTGAGGCTCGCTACTACGACCCCGACAACATGCGTACCGAACAACGAGAAGCTTTCTACGCATGGTACCAGACTCACGCTTCGGACCCTTTTGACTTTCAAGAAGAAATGTTAAAATATTGTCTTTCCGACGTAGACATTTTACGTCGCTGCTGTGGAAAATTTCGACAACTGTTCATGGAACACGGAGGGATCGATCCTTTGAAAGAAGCTTGTACCATTGCCAAAGCGTGTTCCTTAGTGTATCGTCAACGATTCATGCCCGAAAACACCCTAGCTGTCATCAGTCCTCAAACGACCAATTTTGTCAAACGTCAATACTCGGTCAAAGCCCTACGTTGGTTACATTACTTGTGGGAGAAGGAAGACAAATGGATCCAACATGCTCGCAACGGAGGAGGCGAAAAGACCATCGGAAGGTATTCGGTAGACGGCTGGGACTTAGAAACCCCCAAGATTGTGTACGAGTTTAACGGGTGCTTATTTCACGGATGTCCCATCTGCTACCCTCAACGTGACACTAAAAACCAGTTTTTACAACAGACCATGGAAGACTTGTACCAGGCCACTTGTCAGCGACGGTTGAAGTTAGAAGAGCAAGGATACCAAGTAGTGGAAATGTGGGAACACGAGTACGATCAGCGATTGAAAACCGATCCCGAGTTTAAGCGTATCGTGGAAAGTTACAAGCTGGTGGACCCTCTGAACCCACGGGACAGTTTGTACGGAGGACGGACGAATGCCACCTGTTTGCTGTACCAAGTCGACGAGGAGAAAGGAGAAGAAATCAAATACTTGGACATGTGTTCTCTGTATCCGTACGTGTGCAAATATTGTCACTTTCCCGCAGGGCACCCACAATTGCTGACGGAACACATCGGCGTGGACAATATTCGACAATACGAAGGATTGATCAAGTGTAAAGTCTTGCCTCCCACGAACTTGTACCATCCCGTTTTACCACATCATTGCCAAGGAAAACTGATGTTTCCCTTGTGTAGTACTTGTGCTGAAACGTGCAACCAAGACCACCCTTGTCAGCACACTCAGGAAGAACGAGCCTTGACGGGAACGTGGGTTAGCGTGGAATTGTTTAAAGCTCTGGACTTGGGATACCAACTGTTAGAAGTGTACGAAATTTACCACTTTCTCAAGACAGAAAAATACCACAAGGGCGACGATTCTCAAAAAGGCATTTTTGCAGACTACGTGAATACCTTTTTGAAACTGAAACAAGAAGCTAGCGGATATCCTTCCTGGTGTCACACTCCCGACGACCAAACAAAGTTCAAAGAGAAATACTGGAAGCAGGAAGGCATCACTTTAGACCACATCGAGAAAAACGAAGGAAGGCGATCGTTTGCCAAAGTGATGTTGAATTGTTTGTGGGGCAAATGGCACAACGACCGTGTTTACCCAAGACGGAGTATTTGACAGAACCTTTCCGATACTTGCAGATGATTCACGACAAAACCAAATACATGAAACACGTGGACGTTGTTCGTGAGGACTTGCTCTTAGTCAATTACGAAGAAGAACTGGACTTTGTAGAAGCCGACGAATTTGGAAAGGTCATCATTGCGGCCTACGTGACAGCCCATGCTCGCTTAAAACTGTACGAAGCTTTAGAACTATTAGGAGATCGTGTGCTGTATTTTGACACGGACAGTTGCATCTACATTGATCGCCTGGGTCAACCTCACCCTGTCATCGAAGGAGACCGTTTAGGAACCTGGACGGACGAGCATCCCGACCACAAGATTCTAAGTTTTGCAAGTGGCGGTCCCAAAAATTACGGCTACGAATACCGGAACAATCAAGGAGATGTGCACACGGGGTGTAAAGTGAAAGGATTGACTCTTAATTATCGCACCAGTCGAGTGGTGAACTTTAGCATATTGAAAGAAGCCTTGCAGTCTGGACAGGATCGAAACTTTAAAGTGACCACCCACGAACCGCACAAGATTGTACGTTTACCCACACACCAAATCGTCAGTCGACCCTTGGAAAAAGTTTATCAAATCGTGTACCAGAAGCGAGTTCGGCTTCCCAATCACTTCACTTTACCGTACGGCATGCCGATATTGGTCAGCATATATAAAGGGACAACGTTCAAGGTCGATAGTTCATTGTGACTACCATTGCTAAGCGAGAAAGATGAATCCATTCACACAGCAAGTATCCAGTAAGAGTAAACTCAAGTACGATGCTGTGCCTTGCGATGGTAGGGATGCCGTACGCTATGACCTTAGTGATTCAGTACCACATCATCATGGGAACTTTGCTATAACTACTACTTCTACTACCATACCTACCATGGAAAGTGATGCTGTACGTGTCAAACCTGACGGATGTGAAAGCGATGCCGCTCGTTATCGCACACCTTTTCACTTTACTGGTTTTCATGGTGGATGGCCACCTCCACAGGAAACCAAGCGACTACCACCCTACGGATGTCATGTAAAACTGAGCAAACTCCTAAGGATTTCACCGTACCCTCATCAAAATGAACCTGTGAAAGACGAATATTCGTTCCCTGTGCGTTTGCCAGAATACTGTGATTTTGAAAGTCGATTGCAAACCTTCCAAGGAAAATGGCCAAAATATCTAGGAGGACCTACCCCCGAAGAATTAGCCAGAGCTGGATTTATCTACTTGGGCGAAGGAGATAAAGTCAAGTGCTTCAGTTGCAGTGTCTCACTTCACCAGTGGGAGAAGAAAGATTGCGCTTACCTGGAACATGCTCAATGGTCTCCAGAGTGTCACTACCTGCCTTTAGTGGGACCTCGTCATTGAAGTGACCCTACCATGTTGTGTAAAAAGCTAGCTACGGAGTTAGGAGTCCAACGTTGGACAATCCCTAGCCAAGTATTTAAACCCGATGTAAAAAATAATCTTCAAAGATTACCAAACGAATTGCAAGAGAAGATCTACAAGGACATATGGCAGGGACTTGCCAGAGTCAAATCTCAAGTAGTGACTGTAGAACATTTGTGTCGAGAAATTCATAAGAGGAAATTGACCAAAGTCAACAAACAAGTCCGATTTGTCTGGATCAAGTGTGCGTTCGTTCTACTATTTCGCTTTAGACCATTTACATTTGAAGATTTTATTGACATTCTTGACCGTTTCCTGGAATGGCAGTGGTCAGAAATTACCCACTACGTTCATTACTTTCGCTCTAGGAGAAGTGTTTGACTGACAGGGTTATGGATACTTTACAAGAGAACATTCGTGCTTTGCCTGTGGAATTGAGAGAACGCATTTACCGTGAGTTCGTCAAAATACAAGTGAAACGAAAAGAATCATTGCATCCGTTACGTCACCGATGTTGGAACCACTGGTACCTAAATGCTATAAGAGGATTGATTCTGATGAAAGTGTTCCAGTGGTCAGACATTGATCAACTACTCGTGAGCAAGAAGGATTGTGTTGTTGATAGTGATTATTTTTACTACCAGGTACACTTACTGCATCGAATTCCAGAAGAAGAGTTAGAGGGTTACCAAAATCTTGTACACAATGTAAACTTAGATAAAGAGGAAACTTCTGAACGACGTGTGATGTACAAGTTAGTGACTAAATATTTTAGATACGTCGACGGAATACGACCACTTCTGTGCAAAAAGTACACTTATAGCTGCCGAAAAAAGAGGGTATAAAAACGTTCTACCATGCCACGACCTTTATCATTCGTGATACAACAGATTCCGTGGAAGGAAATCAATGACAGTATTCAAACGGTAGAGGATTACCAACACCTATTACGAGAACTGTCTCCATTGAATTGGGGTCGACGTGTAGTGTGTGTCTTAGTGACTTGCTTTCTGGGATTTCGTTTACCAGCTGATTCTTTGTGGACTCTTTACGAACAGTACCTATTACTCCAAAACAAAACATGAAAGTGATCCCTTTAAATGTCCACGAGAGACTCATTCTGCTCAAAGCTTTGCGCTTTCATTTGGATACTTCTCAACCTCTACGGGAAAACAAGATTCGTCAACTTTTAGGTACTGAAGATGTGTACGACGACGTGTGTGTAGCTTGTGACTTACACCCTCACTGGACAGATGTACGTGACTTTAAACGTTGGGGGTTTGAGGCTTGGGCTAAAGAAGTGGCACACTATGCCCAAGATTTGTCATCCTAAAACATTAACACGTACCGTGAAAAAAGTCACTTTTAAACCTGTGTTAGTGTCCATACCAGAAGAACAGTCTGTCACCGAGGAAAACCACTCTCTTCAAGACAGGACTGTCATTGACATTCCTGAAAGACCATTTCGGGAGGACCCTTGTGTGACTGAACCAAGGAATGTACAGACTCTCAGAACATTACACACTACTCCTACGATTTCACCTCTTGATCACAAAAAATGTTGTACAGAGACTTGTTTATATTCCACTATGGTCGTTTTGTTGTGTTTTTATTCCTGTACTTAACCATATGGCTTTTATGTATTTTTGTCTTTCGTGTTGTTCACTAATAAAGATGACAATAAACTTGTCCTGAAAAAGTATAAAAACTCTTGTCTTGTTTGTCTTCGTGTCACAAGTGACATTTTATTACACTACTACTACTATGGCTACCTCTACTGTCTCTGCTCCCTCTTCCTCCACTGTCAAAGTCATTGACGAACACGTAGATCGGACTAGTTGGGAGGCCTTGTATCTTCGCCATCCCTTTAACATGCTTATTGCTGGACCAAGCGGTTCAGGCAAAACCGAATTTGTCAAACGTTTGATCGAACATAAGCATCATTTGATCGATCGTCCTCCTCAACGAATCGTGTGGTGCTATAA
>JAECUM010013740.1:0-25731 GCA_016617855.1 Megalonaias nervosa
ATGCAGGCCCTGGCCTCCTCCTTGTTACCATGTAAATATTGTTTGGTATATGGACATGTAGGTCCTGACCCTGTTACTGTGTAAATATTGCTTGTTGTATGCAGGCCCTGGCCTCTTTTTATTGTGTAAATATTGATGGGTATATGGACATGCAGGCCCTGGCCTCCTGTGTAAGTATATCTTGGTATATGGAATAGACAGGTATTGACAGCACACTTATTTTTAAAATTCAAGGCTTGCATTGCATAAAAAAGTATGAAATTCTAGTGTTCATTTTGTTGCGTGAAGGTTTGAAAATAAAAGACTTTATTCATTCTTGGAATTTATATATTCACCTGAATAGATTTGATGTTTTTTTTAAATCATTTTTAGGTGAGGAAGAAAAATTAGAAAATTCTTTATATATAAAGTAAAAAGAGTCTTTACAGAAGAATTAAGCATACCTTAAATAATGTTGGATTTTATAATTTAACATGACTAGAACAATTAAACATGCCTTAAATAGTGTTGGATTTTATCATTTAACATGACTAGAAGAATTAAACATGCCTTAAATGAGGTTCTATTTTAGCATTTTACATGACTGGTTGATTCACAGATTTGAATTTGTATTACTCCATTTACATTGTCAGATAATTGATATCAGATAGACAAGACTTGACGGTTCTCCTTTGTGATCTTGAATGATGACTTAATCAATTTACACTGAATAGAAGATTTGATCTTGATATTATTAAAGAAAAACATGTCTACCACATACCTCGGAGACAAAGGCAATTGATTTTTTACTCTTTTGTTTGACATTTTCAGTCTGTGAACATGGTTGGTATGGAGAGAACTGCTCAAAAAGCTGTGGTTTCTGCAGAGAAGAACATTCATGTGACACATACACAGGATACTGTGTTGGGGGCTGTGAAAAGGGCTATGAGGGAACACACTGTACCCAGATGGAAAAACCCACTGCTACAATAGGGGCATCCTTGATTGGAGGGGCCATTGCTGGTGCTATTGTATCCATCATAGTGATTATGATTCTAATTTTTGTATTGCTGTACAGGTGAGCTGTAGTGGATTAACACAATTCAGTTATGTAACAGTTATCTATGCTGTATTTGGTTGTTATTGGTCCATACTTTATGAATGCTTATAATAGGACCTTGACATTCAATCTAATTTTGCCTTGCTGCATGATTTTGTATTCTTTTGTCTCCTGAGGAGAGATCAGCTTTCTTTATCGTTTGCCGATGTATTTCAAAAAGCTATAGTCAGACATAAAATATAGAAGAGAGTCATGTGATGGGTTCTCAAAATAAAATATGGAAAGTGATGAACTGTTTGGCTGTGAAGTAGACTACTCCTGTTATAAGTGATAAGGTGGAAGATTCTTTATTCTCACCCATGTGACAGAGAAATCAAGCAGTTTTGCAAACTTTTCTTATCTCAATCTTGGTTATCTCAGTTTGGTTCTCTCAGTCATGGTGTCCATGCACTAGAAGCTACTTTTGAAAAGAAGAAACTCTTGTCTTCTGCTGTGCCTGATGGTGGTGTTATAAAATACAACAAGAAATATATAACAAAAAGAAATTCACTCATAAAGCAACTGAAGGTCTCCAACTTTGATAACAAACCATGTAAAGCTGGCAAAAATCAGAAATGTGTTATGTCAAACTGGTTTCTTCTAACTTTGTCAAACACACACAATCCACCCTAGTTGAGTCAAACATAATAATGTGATTGCAAATGAAAACTCCTGCACTTACCAGCCAGAGCGGTTCATTCATCAGTCCACATGTGATTCCACAAAAAAGATTTCCATTTAGTTTATCACTGCACCAATGATAGCAGCACAAAGTTATTAAGTACTTCTTGTTATTTTCATATGATATGCATTAATTAATTGTGATAATACAGTAATAATATCAAATGTTTTTATGTTTCTATTTTCATGTGTAGAACTTGTGTACTTAGGGTCGACAGGTCACCCATTGCTCTCATTAACATAATCATCTTAATTGGCAGTATTTATATAAGCAATAGCATGTTGCTGCAAGTCACTGGTTGTGCAATACTTCCAACACATAACAATTATAACTGTTTTCTTGATTTATTTTTCTTTTCTAAGAGTGGCATATATAGCTAGATTCACCAATTATGTTTAAATCTGAAATGGCTCTAATTAGATCATTTTTAGAAAAGGTTTAAATATCATTATTTAATTCTTGTGTTGACCCAAGGGATAACTTCTAGAGCCAGAAATGCACTCTGCAGATTTTCCATTCTGACTTGCCCATTTTATTGTAAATTGATTATAGTCTTAACTCTTTTCATTGGAGGAGAGAAAATATTGTCTGAGTTTATAGAACCAGAAAGATTTATTTAAAATGCATGGTTATACTGGCCTGCAAGATGTTTTTTTTATAGTGCATTCAGCAACAAATCACTCTGTATCAGCTAGTGAGATACAATATTATTGGAAACATTTACTTAGGATATTGTGGGTTTTTTTTGGGAAAAGAATCACTAACACCCCCCATCTCAGAATTGCAAGATATATTTCTAAATATTAGTAAATATTCCCAATTCCTGTGGCTGTGATAAGTTGCTTTTTTTTCTCCTGCAAATGCTAACATTATGTTAAGCGACATGGAAATAATACAAGTAGAATTTTGTTCATCTAGTTACATGTACATCTTTGTCTTAAGAAAAACATAATTATCCATTACTGCAGTGAAAGTTTTAACATGAACATTTTCAGAAGGAGAAGATTCAAGAAAGTGTTGCAGGTGTCCCGTGATCAAAATGGGGCTGGAGAGCAGGGCTTCTCACCCTTTACCAACCGACTGAAGGAGATGAAGGAAAACCTGTTGGACACGGGTCATGAGACGGAACGGCTGTTGAAAAAGAGTCCATCCATAGGTTTACCCATACTTCAGAAACATAAAAATTCAATTAATATTATTTTTATTGCATTAGCAAACTAATACAATACACCATTTGAACTTTTATGTGGCATTTGCATCATCATCATTAACTATAGCCATCCTCGGGTCTATCCAGAAAAATATATTTGTATAATAAACCTCTCAAGTATAGTCTGCTGTATTTTCTGTGGAACAAAAGGAATCTTATTTAAATGCATGTCTGGAATAGGCTCTGGAGACCTCCCAGATTTAGATAGAAATCATTTGGTAATTACCATATGCTGCAAATAACGATAATGTGCAGGTAAAAATGTGCAGTATGGAGCTTAAAAGGCACAAGTTTAAGTAAAGCTCAGTAAATTGTACTGACATTTACCCACCACCTGGATTAATATGATTGTAAACTTTTGTTAAAATTGTCCTTTGTTTTAAACCTTTTTTGCACAGTATACATGAACATAAAATATAATATTATCAAACTGTGGACTTAAGGTTACCAGGAGACTGAGTGATACATGGGACAAAATGTTAAAGTGAAGTTCATTCTGGGATGTCAATAGGGTAAACAGTTATTGCTAATGAAATAGTTTATTTTTAGTTGCACCCATTTATCAGTCAGAGAAAGTTCTTTTAATATTCCTATGGATCACAGATCAGTCATATAATTGACTAATTGTAAATGATTCAGCATTTGCATATTTGACCATATGTTCGGGGTTTGAATTTCACCCAAAGAACTTTGGACTTAAATGAGAATCTAATGATCTGATGATAAGATTTAAGTTTGACTCAAGATTTATCGGTTCTCAACTTAAACTGGAGTCTAAAATCCAGTTATATAATTGGCTGAAATTTAGGCCAGACTTAAAAATTCACCATCAGTTCATCTGAAGTACGGTTTTAACCTGAAGACTTATGTTGGTGAAATACAAGCATGGTCACATTCTTTCAACACAATTATTTTTTTATCCAGTGATTATAACTTGTATTACAAAGATCTTTTATTTAATGATAATATTTTTGGTTGGATCTATTTTTGCATTAATCACATTATTTTCAAGAGAACACAGTTTTCAAAGGAAATCTTATAATAATGATTCTGCAGAGCTATTCTGCAGCTGATTTGTCAGTAATAAATATACTTATTTAATTTTATTTTTATGCTTATTTTGCAAGTAAATTTGATGTATATTTTCTCTACAGAGAGTTGTCCCCTCGAACAGGCTGATAATCAGATCAATGAAAACCAGGAACCAATCTATGCTAATGTGGACATGAAGAATTTATCAAGTCCCGTCAAGCTGAAAGATCTGGAAGAATACATCATCATGAAAAAAATGATTGACAGTGACGGATTTAAAAAGGAATATGGTGTAAAGTTTTTTATATTACAAAATTTTAGAAACCATGCAGTTTTGAAAAAAAATTTGCTTGAAAGCTACATTTGTGAAAGTATTTTAAATGCTATTTTGGAATATTTTATCTTAAGTTGCAGGTGTTTATTAATTGTAGATATCAGTTCAGTTAAGTTAGATTATGTATCACTCCAGATTTTAAAATGTTATCCTCTACATCAAGGTAAAATTCAAAGTGATTATCAAAGAGTTTGTCATATATATATATTAGATTTCAGTATGATCATGTAGTATTTTATGAATAATGCACCTGTCACTGATAATTTTCTTCTTTCTTAAAACAGGATCTTCCAGGTGGGCTAATGGCTCTATGTAGAGTTGCCCTAAAACCTGAGAATAAACCTAAAAACAGATACAACAACATATTTGCATGTAAGTGGTTTTCATTTTGATCAGTTTCGTTAACAGAAATATACCTACAATACCTGCATTTGTATTCAGGTTTAAATGTTTTATTTTGGGGGCAATAAAAAAGGTATTCATTTTGTAGTTCTGTATATTTAATTTGCATTCTTGTTGGATTTTTTAATGTTTTTTTTATTTCGTTATATGCTATTGGCAACGTAACATTGTATGTTGGACTTGATCTTGTCCAAAATCAAGTTCATTTTCTACTTGACCTGAATCATGGATTTTGTTTTTTCTGTAAACAAAAAATACATAGCTCATAGCTGCCAGGTGTCTCATTTTTTTGTCATGTATTTTGGATGGGAATACAGCTGTACCTTTTTCTTGTTAAAAATCCGTTTTTTTATTAAAAAATGAAAATTAAAAATTTTCGTGCAATTTTCTGTTTATAACGGGCATCTGGTTCCATTCTGAGAGTAAATGTATCACATGGATATAAGGATATCGAGTTATTCGAAAACGAGGCTACTGTGCCTTCACCACCATATTGGATTGTGCAAACAGTTGCCGCTATCACTGTGTCTCATCTTCATGATATTCAACTTCTAATAATGTCGAAAAGGAAAGCAGAAGATTCAGAATTTTCTCCAGCAAAGAAAAGAAAACAGAACTGGAAGGGCAAGTGTGTCATCCTGTTTCGATTTATGAAACCATCTTTTAAATGAGAAAACCATGCATTTTGCAAATTGTGTAATTGTGGTTTCACTAATGGGCATGGAGGCACCAATGACATAAAACAGCATGAAAATGCTAATAAACATCAGCTTGCTGCTTCATCATCAACAACTCAGCCTGAACTTGAGATGTTTATAAATACAAGAGAGAACCTTTATGTAATTCGATCGAAGTTTGGTTTACTTAATTTCATTTAGAAATGAACCTCCCTCAGTTACTAGTTTTGCTAGTGTGATTTATTTCGCACACCTTTTCCACACATTAAAATCACAAATTATTACCCATGTGCTAGAAGGTAAACAGGTCAGTAAACAAATTGCACAGAATTCAGATCATGAATGAAAGACGGTACATTGGAATCGATAATGATTAAAAAAACAAGGTGTTGAAAAAGCTCTTATAAACAGCCTGTGTCTGAGTGTGTGTTGCATTCCTGCACCTTCTGAATGGACACCCAGATGAAACAGGGTGCCCATTCAGAAGGTGCAAGAGTGCAACACATGCATCTTTAACATTCAACAATTAAGTAAGTTACTTTACTGATGGTTGTAGATGTTGTAAATTGTTACATATGCATTAAAATTTTAAAAATCAGTATTTGTTCCTGAAAATCTGTATTTTTGTCATAAGCAGTCAGTATGTTTGTGCTCTGGGGTTGGCAGCTATGCATAGCTAAATATTTTCTCTATGTGTATGGGTTAACAATCAGGATTATTATCTTTCCTGAGTCAAGGACATTGTGTTTACCATGTTCTTTATTATAACTATTTTATCTAGTAAATATTTGGAACCTTCTAGAAAAAAAATTTCCATTGGGTAATAGTTTTTTGTTAAGAAAATGTAAATTTAGACCTGAGGTCAAGTAGTGGACCTTATAATCTTGTTTTTCTAGAAATCATTTATTTGTGCTGTAAGATCTTGGCAGAATCAGTTGTATGATTATTGTGTGCAGTAATTCATTTGGGTTGGAATTTTATTTATTCAGTTTATTTATTCACTGGAAATACAAAGTGCTCATCAGAAATAACATTCTTGGAAATAGGGACTTGGATTTATAATGAAATTTCAAGCAAGGATATATTCTTGGATTGTGTTAGTGTGTTTCAACAAAAGACCACCACAGGCACATCGACACTTTCAGCATTGGATTTATTTTGGATTTCCAACTAATGTTTGTTCAGAACTTTAATCATTAGGACTTGAGTTAGTAATTCTGGGATTATTTGGGATTTAATTTGCAATACCATAAGTTCTTTTTACACTTTAACATTGTATTCTATGGAAATTATTTGTTGAATTTTACAAAACTTGTTGCTTCTTACTATTTTCTATTACTTATTTTAAGACCACAGAGTCATAGTACTGTAAATACTTATTCAGTCTTATTTAATCTATATCTTTCAGGTACCATACTTTAGCCTAGAGAACAAATCACTGGCTTTTTAAAATTATTTATGCTGCACTCATCATGCACATAGGAAATCAAAGTAATGCTCCCATCTGGCACATGCCATATGAAATCAAAGTAATGCTCCCCACTGGCACATGCCATAGGAAATCAAAGTAGTGCTCCCCACTGGCACATGCCATATGAAATCAAAGTAATGCTCCCCACTGGCACATATCATAGGAAATCAAAGTAATGCTCCCCACTGGTACATGCCATAGGAAATCAAAGTAATGCTCCCATCTGGCACATGCCATAGCAAATCAAAGTAGTGCTCCCCACTGGCACATGCCATATGAAATCAAAGTAATGCTCCCCACTGGCACATGTCATAAGAAATCAAAGTAATGCTCCCCACTGGCACATGCCATCGGAAATCAAAGTAATGCTCCCCATTCTCACATGCCATAGTGTAACTATATTACTAATTGTGCTGTACCATTAATGTGGAAGGGGCATGTAGTTTTACCCTTGTCCATACATTGACCTGTCTGTTTTAGTTTAGCATTTAAGTGTTATAGGCGCTCAACATTTTAATTTTACCACCTGCCCCCCCATAATTGCCATAATATTGGTTTAACTTCTTGGATGTTATAGACAGTGTTGCTTGGATAATTAAAATACACCTTGCCACAAAAGTGAAGAAATGCATAAGCTTATTTTCTTTTCTTTAACAGATGATCATTCTCGAGTAGTACTGGACTCCCATCCAAATGACCCTCAGTCGGATTATGTCAATGCTAGCTATATAGACGTGAGTGTCAAATTGAATTACCTGGATTTCTTCTCTTTGAAAGATATATGGTACAGTGATAATCATCCATTTATCTGTCACAGTATTTTACATCATAATCATCCACTTATCTGTCAAAATATTTTACATCATAATCATCCACTTGTCTGTCAAAATGTTACATCATAATCATCCACTTATCTGTCAAAATATGTTAAATCATAATCATCCACTTATCTGTCAAAATATTTTACATCATAATCATCCATTTATCTGTCAGAATATGGTAGTCATAATCACCCACTTATCTGTCAAAATCTTCTTTAACTATTTATCTTGCATACTTTTGTATTTTGAATCTATACATCTAAGTCACATGTAGCTTTAGTATTTCAGGTTGTGCATCCCAGTCACATGTAACTTTTGTATTTCAGGTTGTACATCTCAGTCAAATGTAGCTTTTTTATTTCAGGTTATACATGTAAAGTCACGTGTGACTTTTGTATTCCAGGTTATACATCTCAGGCACATGTAACTTTTGTAGTTTAGGTTTATACGTATCAGTCACATGTAACTTTTGTAGTTTAGGTTTATACATATCAGTCACATGTAACTTGTAGTTTAGGTTTATACATATCAGTCACATGTAACTTTTGTAGTTTAGGTTTATACATATCAGTCACATGTAACTTTTGTTGTTTAGGTTTATACATATCAGTCACATGCAACTTTTTGTAGTTGAGATTTATACATCTCAGTCATGAGTAATGTTTGTATTTCATGTTTATACATCTCAGTCACATGTAACTTTTGTATTTTAGGTTATACATCTCAGTCACATGTAACTTTTGTATTTCATGTTTATATGTCTCAGTCACTTGTAGTTTTTGTATTTCAGATTATACATCTCGGTCGCATGTAAATTTTTTAATATGTAAATTAGATGCTTGATTAGCAGTTATATGCCTGTGTAAATCTTTCTTTGACTGCATGACATGATGTACCAGTAACAGTATTACATGATGTACTGGTAACAAAATTACATGATGTACTGGTAACAGTATTTCATGATGTACTGGTAACAAAGTTTCATGCAATATGCCAGTCTAAATCTTAAATTGGTCAAATGTATAATTATTTGTCTTGGATTGACTGAATTTTCTGGCCACAGTGTCCATGTATCCTGAATACTCTTTCAAATCTATAAGTAGTAGTCCCGGACAAACTGAATTTTCTGGCCACAAAGGGAAAATCTCCTGAATCCACTTTCAAATCTATAAGTAAGTAGTCCAGGACAAACTGAATTTTCTGGCCACAAAGGGAAAATCTCCTGAAGACTGAGGGTAAAATCTGTAAGTAGCACTCTTGGACAAACTGAATTTTTTGTGGCCACAATGGGCAGGTCTCCTCAATAATCAGGGTAAAATCTATAAGTAGTAGGCATGGACTGAATGAAGTTTGTGACTGCAGTGGACAGGTATTCTGAATGCTTAGTGTCAGATTTATGCTTTATGCATAAAAGGCTTGGACAGACAGAAATTCATAGCACCAGTATCCTAAATTCTTGAGAGCCACTCTAGATAGGTTCCGTAGTATATTCTTTTGTTTTCTTCATGATCGATTGTATGTTCAACAAACAGGTGTTTATTAATCAAATCTTCTGTTTTTTTAGGGTTATAATTCACCGAAGGCATACATTGCATCTCAGGGTATGTATTTAATGTGTTTCCAGAACAATATGTATATATGTATAAAGACTGAATAAACCTGTTAGTTACACTAAAGCTGGTATTAAAAGGAATGTAAGCAATGTGTGCATTTCGTTTTCAGGATGTCATGCAGCTTGTAACGTCATGTTTTTATAATGAATTAATAAAAGTAAAAACAGCAGATAATTGCACATGTCAGTCTATGCCCATAGAATTTCTTACTCTGCCACCTGTGGCACTTTTGAAGATTTCAGTAACAAATTACCATGATGCAATGCATTAAGTACTGTTTTATCAGTATGCATGTAAATAATTTTGCATGAGGATTTTTTGTTTTACTTAAACCATTTTGCTTACACTGTTGTGAAATTTGTGTATTTGCATCCTTGAGAACCTAAATATTTATATATTAACCGTACTGGTCATAGACCTGAAGAGCTTATGGGATGGTCTGTTGTCCATCATCTGTCAATCCATTTGCACAAGTTTGTTATCGCTACTCCTTCTAAACTACTTGGAGGATTGCCTTGATACTTGACCCACATATCCATCCCATGGTCTAGTTGGTCTTAAATGAAATCAGTGCTGCTCTGATACCCAAGATGGCCATCACATTGGTCATCTTGAAAATCTTGTTATTGCTAATCCTCCTGAGTGGAAGTCACATCAACATTAGGTTTTCACTAAAAGGCATCTCATGATGTCTAGTTGGTCCTAATTAAAAATGTTTCCAATCTTATTTCCACTATGGCTGACACAGCAATCACCTTGAAAACCTTGTTATCACTAGTCCTCCTAATGGATGGACTGGTATAAGCATTTGGCTTTCACTGAAAGACTTCTTATGATGTCTAGTTGGTCCTAAATGAAAATGGTGCTGATTTAGTCCTCAATATGGTACCATGGCAGTCATCTTGAAAATCTTGTTATTGCTATTCCGCCTGAATGGATGGTTGTATCAACATGGGGTTTTCACAAAAAAACTTTTTATGTTGTCTAACTGGTCCTAAATATAAGTGATGTCAATTGGATATTCAATATGGCCACCCAAGCAGGCATCTTAAAAATATGGTTATCGCAACTCTACTTGAACAGAAAGTCAGATTAACATTGAGTTTTCACTAGAAGACTTCTTTTGATGTCCAGTTGGTCTTATATGTAAATGGTGCCAGTCTGACATACAGTATGGCCACCACTGCAGCCATCTTTAAGTTCTTGTTATTGCTACTCCTGACTGGAAAGTCATTTCTTGAAAATATTATTATTCTACTTAACTCCAAATGGATGGATACTTAGTTGAACATAAATGAAGATGGTGCTAATCATTCATCCAATATGGCTGCCATGACAACTGTCTTATAATTCTTGTTGTCACTTGTTGTTCCTGAAGATCATTATGACATGGGTTCTTCACTAAATTCCTTCTAAGATGTTTACTCTATCCTAAATGAAACTGGTGCCAAGCTGACATCCAACATGTGTACCACAGCATCCAGTTTGAAAATCATGTTATTCCTGAAGAATTTCAGAGATGGTTTCAACACTCAACAGTTAAAAAGAGGGAATGGTCTTATTTTTAATTCATGGAAAATCTTTTTGCACATTATAGCTTCAATTTGTTTTTAAAGTCTCATGTCATGTCATAACAAAAACTTTTTGTTTAATTTCTAATTTGGACTTCTTATCAACCTTATAAGACAATTATATTATTAGATCACAATTAGGTCACTTGTACAGTTATGATTGGTGATAAATATATAAGACTGTTGAAGGGTTTTTAATGAGAAATTACAAATTAAATGGATTATGCAGCAGTTCCTAGATTGTGGAGAATTCTATTCTGTCTGAAAAGTGAAAGTATAGATGACTTAAGTAATATATGAAACATACAGGAAACAAGTAAAAATGCATTAAAACCTGATAATCTGCATGTGACTGTTGGAAATCTTGATGTATGATCTTGAATTGAAATACCTAAGTTACACTTCAGTTTTATTCTGTCTTAAAAGTGAAGATGGATGTCTTCAAATAATGTACTTTACACAAAAGAAACAAGTCAGATACATTAAAAACTTCTAACTTGCATATTATGGTTGAAAATCTTGATTTACGACTTTGACATAATACATCGAAAGTAATGAAACTCTTGGGTCATATGTAGACATTGTTGAGCACATAAGCTCTTTTATTCCGTTTTAAGGATGTAAATATACTCCTCATTACTATCTTATAATGTTATGCTTTTTTCCCTCTAAATGAGTAGATTCTTTGCTGTGTGTTTGTTAGAGTAGTTCCTCCTGATCATTCCTCCACCATGTTTGTGTGTTGTGCAGGTCCTAACAAAGCCATGCTGGTTGACTTCTGGAGGATGGTGTGGCAGCAGAAAGTCTGTAAGATTGTCATGCTAACCAATCTAGTTGAGACATGCAAGGTTTGTGTTAAATCAGTAGTATTAATACTATAGTAGAAATGACCTTAGTAATAAGATTTAGTTCACCCTTAAGTTGATAAATAATTTTTTATTTAGATTTGAATGTGCCCAAATAAACATACTAGTCATGTTTTTGACACACACACACTGACATGCACAACTTAGGTTTCATATTCAAACTCCACCTCTTCCATTTAATATTTACAACTACTTAGCTTTTTTTGTTAAGTCAAGTACAGATTTGAAACATACCTGGGGATATATCTGTATTACTTTTCTGATGATGACATCTGAGTTTGCAGCCGTGACATAAAAATTGTTTTGTTTTTTTATATCCTTTGACCTTGACCATATAATTATAGTGATACTGTCACAGACAAGTCTTCACATCTCTGTGACCTTTTTCTACCTGTCCTTCTTCCAGAAAAAATGTGAGCAGTACTGGCCTGATGAGGGGAGTCGGGAATTCGGAGAAGTGACAGTGGAAATGCTTGACACCGCTGAATACACAGATTATACCATTAGATCCTTTAGGATTTCAGCAGTAAGTCTCACTTTTGTCTAAAATGTTTCATAATCATGTAGTAAACTCTATTTTGTTGTGTGGTGTACATTAGAAGTGTACGATGATCATCTTTTTCCATGTGTACA
This sequence comes from Megalonaias nervosa, assembly GCA_016617855.1. Taxonomy (NCBI): domain Eukaryota; kingdom Metazoa; phylum Mollusca; class Bivalvia; order Unionida; family Unionidae; genus Megalonaias; species Megalonaias nervosa. The sequence continues at coordinate 12,391 of JAECUM010013740.1, forward strand.
AACTGTAGATGGACAGGTGATGTTAGGGTTACATGAGTATATACAGTGGATATTGATTGTTCTAATGTCCACATCCAAGAGGACAGGATAAGCATAATGGTTATAAATGTATCAATTTTTTGATGATGACGTCCATATTTGTGCCCAGGTCAGGAAAGAACATGATTACATAAAGTTCATATCAAGAAGATTTGTATTGTCATATCTTAAATTTTACAAGATATGGAAGATTTATAGTGATTTGTATTGTCATGTCTTAAATTTTACAAGATATGGAAGATTTATAGTGATTTGTGTTGTCATGTCTTAAATTTTACAAGATATGGAAGATTTATAGTGATTTGTATTGTCATGTCTTCAGTTTTACAAGATATGGAAGATGTATAGTGATTTGTATTGTCATGTCTTCAGTTTTACAAGATATGGAAGATTTATAGTGATTTGTGTTGTCGTGTCTTAAATTTTACAAGATACGGAAAATTTATAGTGATTTGTATTGTCATGTCTTAAATTTTACAAGATATGGAAGATTTATAGTGATTTGTATTGTCATGTCTTCAGTTTTACAAGATATGGAAGATTTATAGTGATTTGTATTGTCATGTCTTCAGTTTTACGAGATATGGAAGATTTATAGTGATTTGTATTGTCATGTCTTCAGTTTTACAAGATATGGAAGATTTATAGTGATTTGTGTTGTCATGTCTTAAATTTTACAAGATACGGAAAATTTATAGTGATTTGTATTGTCATGTCTTAAATTTTACAAGATATGGAAGATTTATAGTGATTTGTATTGTCATGTCTTCAGTTTTACAAGATATGGAAGATTTATAGTGATTTGTGTTGTCATGTCTTAAATTTTACAAGATATGGAAAATTTATAGTGATTTGTATTGTCATGTCTTAAATTTTACAAGATATGGAAGATTTATAGTGATTTGTATTGTCATGTCTTCAGTTTTACAAGATATGGAAGATTTATAGTCATTTGTATTGTCATGTCTTCAGTTTTATGAGATATGGAAGATTTATAGTCATTTGTATTGTCATGTCTTCAGTTTTACAAGATATGGAAGATTTATAGTGATTTGTGTTGTCATGCCTTAAATTTTACAAGATATGGAAGATTTATAGTCATTTGTATTGTCATGTCTTCAGTTTTTCGAGATATGGAAGATTTATAGTCATTTGTATTGTCATGCCTTAAATTTTACAAGAATATGGAAGATTTATAGTTATTTGTGTTGTCATGTCTTAAATTTTACAGGTTATGGAAATTTTTAGTGATTTGTAATCAAAACATCACAAGTTAAGATTTATATTTGTTTCTAGTTGAAGTTCAGCCGCATCATCAAGCAGTTCCATTTCACATCCTGGTCAGACCATGGAGCTCCAGCATCGCCAACCCCATTACTAAACTTCCGAAGAAAAGTGCAGCAATACAGTGTTGATAATTCCAGCCCAGTTTTAGTCCACTGCAGTGCTGGTATTGGGAGGACGGGAACTTACATTGCCCTGGACTATCTGCTGAAACAGGCCAAGGCAGAGGAGAAGGTGGATGTGCCTCAATGCGTACAAACACTGAGGAGTAACCGAGTCAATATGATACAGAATTGGGTATGTCTCACATGCTGTCAGATACAAATACTGTTAGTATGGTATAAATATTTCACCGTGTGTTTACTTTCTTATGTAGTATCTTGCTTCTGTTATGCCAACTTTATGTAATACTGGAGAGATAATCCATCATTTTGTCTGTATATATTATTGTTTTAAGAGAATAATTCTCAGGCATTTCAAGGTATCTGTATGAAAACTTTGTGCACATATTAGACTGGTGGCACAGATGTACTTTTTGTTCAGTTTCCTTTTTGTTTGTTTTTGTATATTTTTTTTTCCATTCCATGCATCAATCATCCTCACTTTAATTTCCAGGGCAAAGTTCCAAAACCATTCAAGATAATAAATTTAGTGCCTGTAGTAGACTGGTGGCCCAGATGTGCCTTTGTGCCTTTTGCTTCCATTTATCTTCTCTTCCATCTTTCAGCAATTTAAACTTCTGTTTCTGGAGAACAACTCAAAAACTGTTCAAAATATCTGAGTGAAGTATGTTTTCATCTGGTTGTAAATACATTAGTTCTTCATCACAGGCCTGGACCAAACTATGTAGATGGCTTGTGCTTAGGGTAAGGTAGAAGTCTATTGATTTGAGGGTTCAAAAGGTCAAAGGTCACAGTCACTGACTGAAAGAATAAAAATGACTTCCACACAATAACATTAGTTCTTCATAACAGACCTGGACCAAATTGTTTGAATGGCAAGGAAGGAGCCAGTAGATTTACAGGTCAGAAAATCAGTGGTCAAGTTCATTGTGGTTGAAAAATGAACATGGTTTCTGCACAACCAATTTAAAGTTCTTAACAATGTACCTCCACCAGTGTTTATGGATGGCTTAAACTTTGGATATGGAAGAAGTCTTTTGATTTGTGGGTTAAAAGATCAAAGATAAGGATCACTTTTGTGAAAGAAGAAAATATTTTTCATCATAACTTTTGTTCTTTGACCATATAACATATACTACCTTGGCCTAAGTTTGTGAAGGGCTTGCACTTAAGGTATGGAGGTGGCCAGTTGATTGACTAAAAATCAAAAGTCACAGTCATGGTAAGTCTAATAAGAAAATAATGTTTGCTACAAAGTAAGTTTTGTTCAAGACCACATACTTTGACCAAAGGTGCAGGTCAGTGAGACCTCATGGTAAATAATCTCACAAGTCCTCCATGCCTTTCTAGTGCCTACATTAAGGACTGTTAAACTTGGGACTTGTATACAATGTACTGAGCACTGTACTCTTGTTGAGTATTTGCAGCATTCTTGCCTTTTATCTTTTGTATGTGGTTGCAAAATTTACTTTTGGTTAGAGGGGTTTGTCTTTCGTCCTTAGCATTTTTTTAAATGGAGCTTTTTGTTCAGCACTATATACCCACAACTGTGTTAATGTACCAATAACCACATGCATGCACATGCACATGCACGCATGCTCACACACACACACACACACACACACACACACACACACACACACACACACACACACACACACACACACACACACACACACACACACACACACCCCCCTGTTCATTAATCCATCATTCATACTATTGTTTCTGGATCATAACTCATGACTAAAACTGTTCAAGATATCTAAATTTTATTACACTTACTAGAATAGTGGTTAGATATACCGTTTGCTATTCACAATTCTTCATTTACAATATTTTTAATAAGGGTGTACATTTGGTCATCCATCCATCACTCGTTCGGGGAGTCATGGGTTGTCGAGTGGTCTAAAACACTTGCCTTTTTAGATCACTGACATCTACCTTGGTCTGTGTGGATTTGAGTCATGGCTTGGCCAACAGGGCTGTGTGAGAAAGCTTGCCAACAGCTTCCCATGAGTTAATGGTTCTTCATGGGAATTCCTGGGTTACTCCTCCACCAAATATACTGGCCACCAAGTATAGCCTATCATGTGCTAAAAAATGGCATTAAACCCACAAACAAATATCCATCAGTTATCCACAGTGTTAATTTTGAGACAAAATTTTTAGATATATCCCTTGAATTAGGTACACAAATTAGACCAGTGGCATAGATGTCCCTTTTGCTATGCAAAATTCTTCAGCTTTTGTATTTTTAAAGTTTTGATCCAGTTGTTTGTTTATCATCCATCCACTGTGCACAATGATTTCTGGACTAAAACTCATGATGTCAATCATTTCCCTGGATACATTGTAAATATGACTTCCTGTATATGAAATATTTTAAGGTAACTTGATACACATGTTAAACAAGTCGAGCAGAGGTACCTTTTGATACTTTGAATATTCTGCAGTCAGTATTTTTAATCACTCTGCTGGACTAGTGGTTAGAGCATACACCTTGGATGCGGTAGGTTGTGGGTTCGAAGCCCAGCTGAGTCATACCAAAGACTTATAAAAAATGGTACTGACAGCTGCCTTGAAAGGCACTCAGCATTAAGAGGTTAGTGTTAGGACTGGTCGGTCTGGTGTCAGAATAATGTGACTGGGTAGGACATCATGTTATATGTCTGCGGCATGATGCCCAAGTGATAGACATCACTATAAACTGTCATTGCAGACATTGTAGCGATATGACTGAAAGATTATTAAAGCTACATTAAAATATCCAAATTTCACACACACACACACACACACTATTTTTATTTACCATGGAAACAAAGTGTAGCATAAATAGCATTTGAATTGAAAGTGTATTTTCAGTAGGCGTTATTATGTAAGCAGGGGATCAGGCAAGCTGTATCAGCTCTAGGTGACTCTTGTTTGTAACATGCATCAAAAATTTAATTTATGTACAAGAAAGAAATTTCATGACTGTATTTCGACTGTAGATCTTATTACGCAAGAAAGAAATTTCATGACTGTATTTCGACTGTGGATCTTATTACACAAGAAAGAAATTTCATGACTGTATTTCGACTGTAGATCTTATTACACAAGAAAGAAATTTCATGACTGTATTTCGACTGTAGATCTTATTACGCAAGAAAGAAATTTCATGACGGTATTTCGACTGTAGATCTTATTACGCAAGAAAGAAATTTCATGACGGTATTTCGACTGTAGATCTTATTATGCAAGAAAGAAATTTCATGACTGTATTTCGACTGTAGATCTTATTACCCAGGAAAGAAATTTCATGACTGTATTTCGACTGTAGATCTTATTACGCAAGAAAGAAATTTCATGACGGTATTTCGACTGTAGATCTTATTACACAAGACAGAAATTTCATGACTGTATTTCATGACAGTATTTCGACTGTAGATCTTATTACGCAAGAAAGAAATTTCATGACTGTATTTCGACTGTAGATCTTATTACCCAGGAAAGAAATTTCATGACTGTATTTCGACTGTAGATCTTATTATGCAAGAAAGAAATTTCATGACGGTATTTCGACTGTAGATCTTATTACGCAAGAAAGAAATTTCATGACTGTATTTCGACTGTAGATCTTATTACGCAAGAAAGAAATTTCATGACTGTATTTCGACTGTAGATCTTATTACGCAAGAAAGAAATTTCATGACTGTATTTCGACTGTAGATCTTATTATGCAAGAAAGAAATTTCATGACTGTATTTCGACTGTAGATCTTATTACACAAGAAAGAAATTTCATGACGGTATTTCGACTGTAGATCTTATTACGGCTGTCAGGGTTTATTGCTGCATAACATAATATTTTGAGTGAACATGAAAGTATGGACTGCAAATATTATGGCATTGCATATTTTTATACTAGCCCAATTTCTCTGTGTATGAAAACATTGCTTACTTATACTTTTTGCTACCAGCATTGTTATAAAGATCAATTTACCATTATGGCTGTTTATTTAAAAGAATTAGTTGTCAAGTACCAAATGATTTCTTCCAAAATTTTCAGCTGTGTATGCTGACAAAATACAGCCATTTATGTTTTCAAGTTACTTTGAAATCATTGGTTGATTTCAACAGAAGAATGTTTGTGCACATGAGGAATACATTTATAATCTTCCTGTTTTTTCCTTGTATAGGAACAGTATGTGTTTGTGTATGAGGCCCTGCTGGAGGCTATTCAGGCAGGGGAGACAACCATTCCTTGCTCAGTTTTAATAGATACTTATGAAGAAATATGCGTACTAACACCAGGGAAATCAACCACCCCACTGGAGGATCAGTTTGAGGTAATTCTCTCTTTCTCTCTCTCTCTCTCTCTCTCTCTCTCTCTCTCTCTCTCACACACACACACACACACACACACACTTCCAAAGTTATAGAGAAAAACATACCTGTATTATCAGGTATTATTACCTTTCCCTATCTTTGGTTCCACTGCTCTGGTGACTAATTGTCAGAGCATCCACCTCGGATGTGGGAGGTCACAGGTTCGAACCCTGGCTGAGTCATACCAAAAACTTATAAAAATGGTACTAGCAGCTGCCTCGCTAGACGCTCAGCATTAAGAGGTTGGTATTAGGAGTGGTCGACCTGGTGTCAGGATAATGTGACTGGGTGGGACATCATGCTACATGTCTGCAGCATGATGCTCCAGTGCGAGACGTAGCTATAAACTGCCACACTGCAGACATTGTAGTGATATGACTGAAAAAATGTTAAAGCTACGTTAAAAATCCAGATCACACACACACACGTCTTTGGTTCCACTCTTAATTGAATTTAAGGTGCAAAGGTGGATATTAAAACTATTTAATTTTTTTTTAATATCAAGTAACGGAATTTACACAGTTTGGCCATTTTTAAAAAATTAGTGTAATAGAGATTTTCTTTCTCTCGTTTGACAGTATATTATGGTTGAGCTAGTTTTCTTCATTTGAGTCATGACACAATTTTTGTTATATTTTTCTTGCTAAGAAACTGGAAAACATGCAGCAAAACAGGGGACTTGTAACCCACCAGTGGGTACTGAAAAAGATGTGACAAAATATTTAACCTCTAATCAAAATGCTTTGGCATGGATCCTAAGATCAAAGAAACTGCTTTTACATTGTGCTTCTTCGGTGTAATTTTCTTTCCAAATAACAAAGCTGCAGATGTGTGCCTGTTCTAAGCAACTCCATTTAATAAAATTGTACAAATATGTCATTTGTCTGGTTCAGATTTTTAACTAAGAATTAACCTACATGACAGGAACCTTTTATTCAACTTTGTTGTGATAAAAATCTTGTTATTAGTTAAAAAATAAATGATTTGCATATGTTTATGTTGACCTATGAATTCAACCCAGTACCTTTAGCTTACATTCTTTAGCTTACATTCTGACTTTATGGTAGTTTCCATTGTACGTAGCTAAACACCATGAAGTCCCATAGTAGGCATTGACACATCTGAGAGAACTGATATTGGGAAAATGGGAAGGACTTTTTTCACCAATTTAATTTATTATTGCATGATAATAATAATAATAATAATAATAATAATAATAATAATAATGTTGTGTTTGTTGTTAAAAAACCTAGTTTTGTATCTTTCTGTCTTGCCATAAATTTTTGCATCAAATCGTTCTTTGCATTACTGATTCTTTAACTTTAGAACTTTATCTTGTTAGCTTTACTGGTCATAGACCAAAAGATGATAGGATGACCTGTTGTTCATCATCCATAGTCCATTGTCTGTTTGGCCATTAGTACCAGTTTTTTTATTGCTATTATTTCTAAACTACTAGCAGCAGGCAGGGCGAACAGACATCTGTCTGAATCGTATTTGTCTAAAAACATAAGGTTCCTACAAGGGCTGAAAAATAAGGTCAATAACGCTAAACCGAACCTCCTAACTTTTATTATTACCATATAGTTTGAAAAACGAATAATAAATCGTTTTAGTTAGCTCATTTTTGTCATTTTATTTTTGACTTTTTGTTTTTTATGTTATAATGCGTTTCGTTTACTCGCCGGGTCACTCAATTTTTGTTGTTCGCCCTGCCTGCTGCTGTAAATTAAACAGCCAGTATAAATATTATTAATAATGGTCGTTATAGGCGAACCTCACTCTGCTAGATTAGCAAGAGAGTGATTAGAGGCAATTAGAAAATATTTACCTGTTCGTGATGCTGTCAAGCAACAATTACAATCATGTCAGGAATCTCAAATCGAATTTGAAGAGGATACAAAACAATTATTTAAACCGATTGTCGAACCAACAAAGAAAATTGTTACAGCAACTGAGGCAACACAACGAGCTCTTGAAACATTACCTGCTGATATTGCTGGTCGTATTCAAGCTGCTCAACCTGGGGCTCAACCACAACCACAACCACGACAACCAAAAACCAGAACTAAGATAATAGATAAATTTACACCTGAAGGTATTGCTGCTATCGAGGACAGAGACCAATTACTTGATATTGCCGCAATTGGATATTATGAAAGACAAAAATATGTAAAACCAGAACATGTTAAATCTCTGAACTCTGCCAATTGGATCAAGGATGTATATCGCATATATACTGGTATTTCAGAAATTAGATCTAATGAATATATTAAAGATTTTAATGAATTTGATGAGGCTGTACATAACTATATAAAAGAAAAAGTTAAACAATTGCCACAATCTCCAAAACTACAAAAACAACCACGATTTAAATTACCTCGATCACCAGTGCTACCGCCACTACCACAACAAGTATCATCACCACCACAACAACAATTGCCACAAATATTACCACCAATATCACAGATGATACAATCTCCAAAACAACAAAAACCAAGCAAAAAGGAAGAGGAGGAAGAAGAATATTTTCTGTCAGACACCTCTTTTGGCGACGTAAGTGGAAGTGGATTTACTACTCATGAAAGTGGTCTTATTACCTGTCCTAATAACGTCCTTGCTGACGTTGAACGTCTGGAGATTCTCATCGGAGGAAAACGAGCTGGTAATAATTCTCCAGAAATAATTAATGAAGCAGCCGATATTTGCAGACGATTATTTACAGGCGGTATCATGGACGTTGATGTTTATCAGTCTCTTATTAATGAAATTGCCGATGACTACTACAGTGACTAAGTACGTAATTAAATACAATTACTATAATAAAATGATCGTACATAGTACTCAACGTGGACCAACCATGGTCAGGCTAATAAATTTACGATTACCAGTATACAAAACAACCTATGGAGATGGACTAGGAGATGTTGTTCAGGGTCTTTTTAGACGGATAGCCCCAAAAGCAATACCGATTGCAAAGCAACTGGGTATGAAAGCTATTGATGTTGTTCGTGAAAAAGGTATTGGTGCTATGGGTAATCTCGCTGGTAAAGCATTTTCAGCGATCAAAGATAGACTAGCACGATTAATACGACGAAAACCTCAACCACCAGTAAAATTACCTAGCACTGAAGTAATGCCTGCAAATGTCAGTAAAATAATAAATCAAGTTGCTAATCAAAAACTAGCAGAGTTAGCTGATGTACCAATGTCAGAAAAAGAAAAAAATATAACCGCTAGTCTGATAGCAGGAAGTGGTCTCACTTCCCGAAGTGGTCTTCGTTTTAGATGATAATAATTATAATAAAGATGTTCAAGCGCATATCTGATCCCGCATTTGACATGGACGCACCAGTACTTAAAGATGAGTCTGTGCGTGATTATCAATATTATTCTTATGACGCTCGAATTCCAGATCAGCGTGGACGAATTGAACTTCAAGTACAGGATACAAGTAGGTATTTTTTACCCGCTGAGGCATTTATTGAAGTAGAAGGTGAAATTTTAGATAACGCCGCTCCTGCGGCACCAGTAGCATATGGAGACGATGTTAGTGTCGGTTTTGTTAATAATGGTATTATGGCGTTATTTGATAGCGCAACGTACATGATTGACGGAAAAAATATTGAATCAATTCAGAAAGACGTTGACGTTGCAACGACAATACTTGGCCTTGCAAGATACAGCGACGAGTATTCAAGATCAGCTGGTCCATCTATGATGTTTGTAAAAGATACAACTGATTCTCCAGAGTATCGACAGTATGATATAGGACGCCCACAAAACCATGCTAGAAACGCCGGCGCTGATGTACAAAATATAATTATTAATGTAGATCCAGATTTTAACTTAGGATTTAGATCACGTTGAGCAATGTTGCGTGGTGGAAGAAGAGCATTTTCATGTGCCATTCCACTATCACATATCTTTGGATTCTGTAGAAATGTCAGAAAGGTTATTTTTGGAGCCAAACATACGGTTGTACTTGTACGAAAAGCAACTGACAATGATGCAATATGGCGACCCACTGGTGATGCTGGTAAAGTAGTTCTTACAAAACTTTCATTGTGGATACCGGTGATGACTCCATCAATATCTGAAGAAGATCGTCTACTCTCTTTTATGCATCAGGGTGGTAAATCAGCATTATCATGGTTAACAATGACCACAGATGCTATCCAGAGTAATATTAATGGTTTATTTACATGGCAAATAGCTTCTCAGCAAGGTGTTTCTGCACCACGACATATATTTATTGCATTTCAAGATGCTGCACGGGTGGATAATCAGCTACGTAGTATTATGATATTTGACAATCTTGGTGTTTCCGAGGTTTCCTTAAGGATAAATGGACATCAAGAACCATCTGAGGATATTTTACTGAATTTTGAACAAAATCATGTAGCACGTGCATATCACCGTCTAATGACGTTCATGGGGCGTGATCAAAATATTGATACTGGTTTACAAATATCACAATTGGATTTTACAACCTTATATCCAATTTATTACTTTTCGCTTGAACATTTAGATTTAACCAGACAGTCAGTAGTCGATATACACTTTCGAGCTCGTGTGACAATAGGAGCTATTGCCAATTACAGAGCAATTGCTGTCATACTCAGCGATAAATCAATGTTACTTGAAGGTGTTGGTGGACGAATGCGAGTAGTTGATGCTCCAGTAGAAAATATGTAATTAGATCGTTTATGATAATTATAATGTCATATAATCACGTTAGTGTTAGTCTGACTCCTGGTCAGATTAAAAGGATACAATCAGCATCAAAAAATGACTGTGGATTAAAAATATTGCTAAAGAAAGAGCAGATGAGCGGTTCAAATAAATTATCTCTTACAGAACGTCAGCTCAGGCATTTCAATGAAGCCAAAAAATTAAATAAAGGTATAAAACTTAATATTTATGCAGGTGCCATTAAAGACATCATTAAGCCGGGTGGTATATTTCCACTTCTTGCAGCAATACCAGCATTAATTGCCGCTGCAGCCCCAGCTGTTGCAAAAGCAGCTGCATTAGGCGCTGTTGGAACCGCTGCTGGAATGGCATTAAAGAAAGCAACAGGAAAGGGAATCAAAAAAAAGGGAAGGGGTCTAAGATTACCAGGGACTCCACATTCATGGTACGGAAAAGGCCTAAGATTGCCAGGGACAGTTTACTGATATCTCCTATGTCCAATTTTGATTTACTAGATGCTGCTAAAAAATTAAAAATAAAAAATTTTAGAGGAGTTTTTATGCGTGATCAATTACCAAAACAACCAAACAATATTGAAACCGGTATTATTAATCTCGACAAAAACTCTGGTCCAGGCACACATTGGGTTGGATATGCAATTGATCCATGTGGAATTATTTATTTTGATTCATATGGACTAGCTCCACCAAAAGAATTCTTAAAGTATGTTAGCGGCGATCAAAGTACTTCAATATGGTATTCAACGTTACCAACACAAACATTAACTGATCCACCAATATGTGGTCGAGAAGTACTTAATGTACTTGATGCTGTATCAAAATCAACAAAACCACCCCACAAAGTTGTGCTTGAATATATTACGTTGTCACATTTAAACAGACATTAGTAAATATAATGGTGGACATTTACGGAAGATCTTCTCGTGGTAAAGCTCAGCAGCAAGCTGATTTATCTAAATACGCAACTCTCGATCAGCTCAGAAATGAGATTGATGATTTATTAAACATAACCAGTGTGGATCAAAATGAAGTAGTTGTTTTTCAGGATAAAGAAGGATGATTAAAAACTAGTAATATACAACTGCCAGATGTACTTATACGAGTTCCTAATGCAGTTGTTAATAATATAGTTACTTTTACTGATCAGGGTAAAATACAAGATTCCAGTACGTCAGTCAGCAATTATATTAAGAAAGCTGGTGATTTGTTCACGGGTAGTATTATTATGAATCAAAATAAAATTATAGACCTTGGAAACCCAGTCGCAGATACAGACGCCGCAACAAAGAAATATGTCGACGATCAAGAATCTAAGTACGTATTGGCCAACGGCGGTATAATGCGTGCATTTCTCAACATGAATAATAATGGCATTAACAATCTTAGAACACCGGAATTAGATTTTGATGCTGTGACGAAGAAATACGTCGATGATAAGGAAATTCCTCTAAAAAAAATTAATGACGAAATGACTACACTCAGCAATACTTTTTCCAGACATGTAGAAACATTCTTAAATTTTCGTAGAAATATAAACAAAACCATTAAAGATTTTTTTGGGGAACAACCAACCGTTGACATAAAATTAGCCAACGTTAACATGAAACTCAACGATATTGTCAGTGGAATACCTAATATTGTTAAAAAACTAATCTGATTAAAATTCCACATGGACAAATAAAAAATATCGTATATACAGTAGCATCAAGATTAACAACATGGTCACAGCAAAATAACACTATTAAATATACCGCGGAGGTTACTGGTGTTTATAGACTGTCTATCTTTAGCTCTGCAAAGTTTAAAATTTATACTACAACATTTCCGTGGCGTCATTCAACTGATGCTTTCTCTGGAGTTGTATCTATAGTGTTAAATAAAGATGCTGAAGAAATATTTTTACTGGAAGCAGATGATCAAACAATAACCGCAACGTCTTACTGGTGGTGTTTGGAATTTGTAGCTGAAACACCACAATTAGTCACTTAATATAACAATAATGGATCAACCTCAGTCTCGCATCGACGTTCAACGTTACAGATGCAATCAGGTATGTGAGCGTCTGACTAAACTAAATAATTTTATCGACTATTATAACACGAAAATAAAAAAATACAAAAGACGTATAGTTGTCATCGATGTAGTTGTTTACTCGGTTTCTGCTGTTATTGCTGGAACAGGATTATTATTATCAACATTGACGATGACAGCACCTACTGTTATAACCATCATTGTTTCAGCATCAACGACTATTGCTGGTGTTCTTGGTATTATAGCCAAAAAGATAGATACCTGTACAAATGCTAAATTGCACGATTATATGATTAAATTACATACAGTGGCAGAGGCATGCTCTAAACTATCTTTATACATTTCTTCGTGTGTTAGTGATGGTGAAATATCCGATACTGAATTTGCGATGATGATGAAAACCTATGATGATGCGTTTAAGGTAATCGCTAACGATTTTAACGAATTAAATAACAACGATAATAATAATGACAGACAGGGAGTTACTTCAGCAGATCGTCACTAATACGACTCCGTCAAAAACTACTGTGATATCGTTAAGTTCGACCAATCCTGAATTTAGTGTCAATTTTCCAACATCAATTCCTGCAAAGGAAATAGCATTAGCACAATTGCGAGTTTATTATAGCTGGCCAAATATTAGATCAAAACCATTTGGTGGACTACAGCCAAATAATTCATTAGTATTCGCCAATAAGAATAAACCTGATGGAACTCCTGATTGGCAAGTAGTTGCTATTCCAACGGGCAGTTATCAAACAGAACAGATTAATGATGAGT
>JAECUM010013741.1:0-21252 GCA_016617855.1 Megalonaias nervosa
CTAAACCCAATATTGTTGTAACAACATCAACGTCTTTCTGAATAGATTCAATATTTTTTCCGTCAATCATGTACGTAGCGCTGTCAAATAACGCCATAATACCATTATTAACAAAACCAACCCTAACATCAGCGGCGTATGCTACTGGTGCTGCAGGAGCAGCGTTATTTAAAATTTCACCTTCTACCTCAATAAACGCCTCAGCGGGTAGGAAATATCTACTAGTATCCTGAACCTGTAGTTCAATTCGTCCACGCTGATTTGGCATTCGTGCGTCATAAGAATAATACTGATAATCGCGCACAGACTCATCCCTGAGTACTGGTGCGTCCATGTCAAACGCGGGGTCAGATATACGCTTGAACATCTTTATTATTATCGTCTTCGTCTAACACGAAGACCACTTCGGGAAGTGAGACCACTTCCTGCTATCAGACTAGCGGTTATATTTTTTTCTTTTTCCGACATTGGTACATCAGCCAACTCCGCTAGTTTTTGATTAGCGGCTTGATTTATTATTTTACTTACACTTGCGGGCATCACTTCAGTGCTAGCCAATTTCACAGGTTGAGGTCGGACCGCTTGTGGTCTGCGTATTAATCGTGATAGTCTATCTTTGATTGCTGAGAATGCTTTGCTAGCAATATTACCAACAGCGCCTATACCTTTTTCACGAACAACATCAATAGCTTTCATGCCCAGTTGCTTTACAATCGGTATTGCTTTTGGGGCTATTCTTCTAAACAGACCCTGAACAACATCACCTAGTCCATCTCCGTAGGTCGCTTTGTATACTGGTAATCGAGAGTTTATTACCCTGACCATGGTAGGTCCACGAGTATTGTGTATGATCATCTTATTATTAAGTGACTTTATCACTAATTACATACTTAGTCACTATGATAATCATCGCGATTTCATTAATGAGGGACCGATATACATTAATATCCATGATACCGCCTGTAAATAATCGTTTGCAAATATCAGATGCTTCATTAATGATTTCTGGGGAATTATTACCAGCTCGTTTTCCTCCAATGAGAATTTCTAGTCGATTAACGTCAGCAAGGACATTATTGGGACAAGTAATAAGACCACTTCCTAGACCACTTCCAGTTGCGCCGGAAGCGTCTTGAAATTCTTCTTCTTCCTCTTCACTTGGTTTCGGTGGTTTCTTTTTACTTGGTTTCGGTGGTGTTTTTGGTGATTCTGGATAATCACGAAGTGATTGCTCAAATGGTTTTGGTGCTTTTTGTTGTTGTTTTGGAGGTTTTTGTTTCTTTTGTTTTGTTTTTTTGTTTTTTCTCCTCTCTTCTTGATTGGATTAAATCATTAATTTTCTCACTATAATCCTGATATAATGGATCATTATCTCTAGCTTGTTCAACATCCATACGTATGCGATATAAATAGTTTTGCCATTGTGCACTGGTTTTAATATCTTTTGCGTGTTCAGGTTTCATTAATTTACCTCTTTGACTAAAACTATTCACAGCAAACTCAGCTAGTTGATCTAGGATAAGGTTATTAATTGTTTTAATAGTTTTTTCATTAAATTTATTTATCAATTCAGCAGTACTTATAGGACCTGCTGATTTTGGTTCAGTGGCTGGTGCTTCAGCACCTTCTGCTTCATCACCTTCAGGTTGATCTTCATCCTCAGGTTGATCTTCATCCTCAGGTTGATATTCATCCTCAGGTATTTCCGGGACTGGCATCGCAGCAGCTATTTTTTCTGGAAGTTCTTCAAGAAGCTTTCTCGTTTTCTCAGTTGCTTCAGCTGTTTTTCCAGTTACCTCAGCAGTTTTTTCTAACACAGATAGAATACCCTTAGTGGTCTTAGTGATAGGTTTAAATAATCGTTTTGTATTCTCCTCAAATTCAATTTGATATTCCTGACGCGATTGTAGTTGTTGTTTAACAGAATCACTAACAGGTAGATATTTTTTAATTGCCTTTAGTCTCTCTCGAGCTAATTTAGCTGAGTGTGGTTCTCCAATACTCATTATTAATATAACAATGATGATTTAATTACAGCAGCAGGCAGGGTGAACGACAAAAATTGAGTGACCCGCGAGTAAACGAATCGCATAAAAATCTGAAAAATATACGTCAACAAAAAGTAACGGAAATGAGAAACCTAAACTGTATGGAAATAATAAGGTTATAGGCTTCGGTTTATGTTATTGATGTATTTTTTTCAGCCCCTGTAGGAACCTTTATTTTTAAAAAATAAGGTCTCTAAAAAGTTGTAGGGTTCACCCTGCCTGCTGCTCAAAATCGTTTACACAATCTAATCTTGGTTGAAGAGGAAACTTCTGTACTGTGTGTGGTGTGGAAGTTAGTGACTAAACAGTTTAGATTTGGCACTGGTTAACGATCAGCTCTGTGCGGAATAATTACATTTTATAACTCCGACAAAAAGGGTATAAAACTTATAACCATGCCACGACCTTTATCAGTCCTGATACAACAAATTCTGTGGAAGGCAGTCAATGACACTATTCAGACTGGAGGATTACTAACACATTTTACATGAACTGTGTCCATTGAATTGGGGACGTCGTGTGGTGTGTCTTAGTGACTTTCTTTCTCTGATTTCGTTTGCAAGCCGATTTTTTGTGGACTATTTACGAAAAGTACGTACCATAAAAAAACACGAGTGTTGTTCATTTAAATGTACACGAGAGATGTACACTTTTTGTTAAAATACTTGTGCTTTCATCTCGATACTTCTCTACCTCTAAGGCAAGAAAGATTCGTCAACAATTTGCCACTGAGGATGAATACGAAGATATGTGTATAGCTTGTGACTTACATCCTCACTGGCAAGATGTACGTCACTGGAAAAGTCTTGGTTTCGAGGCTTCGACGAAAGAAAGGGCTGACTATGCAAAAGATTTGTGTTAATGAAGTCAATCCTCCAAGGAAAAAGATAACTTTCAAACCTGTGTTAGGCACACTGCCAAAAGAAGAACCCGACACCGAGGAAAACCACTCCATTCAGGACAGGACCGTCATTGACATTGAAATACCCGAAAAGCCATTCCGGTAGGACACCTGTGTAGCTGTGCCAAGTGTAACGACTATAGAAATTTTTCGTCTGTGTTCGTTTCGAAAGTGACATCACCTTCACTATGGCTACCTCTGCTATCTCTGCTACCTCTTCCTCGGTTTTCAAAGTCATCAACGACAAATCAGCTGCTAACAAAGTACCTGCCCCCAGATCAAAGTCCAAGAGAGATCGGACATGTTACAGAGTTTATTGGACGTATCAAAGCAAGACCTGTCCCGATTTAGTCCGTTGTAAACCCCTCAACGTACCGACAATCAGTGGCGACGCATTCCACTATAAAACGAACCCTAGCCAGACGATGGGTATCAGTGTTTTTTTGTGCTCCTGAATGCAAAATGATGTCACCCATCGCCGTTCTGCTGTCCGAAAGGGGAAAAGGACAGTCTCGTCGTTTGAATCAACATCCGACAAAACGTTTAGCCCAACATCTTTCACCCAAGAAAAGACTCAATCGTCCAAAACAAAAGAGGAGCAACCAAAGGGGATGGTTATTTGTGATGAGATAGTAAAAGAGTTCGTCAAAAAGACTGGTCTAAAACCCTTCGACCTACTCAAAAAATACAGCCCACAAACATAGGATAAAAGGACGTGTTCCAAGCCATGGATGTCAGTGTAGTTTTGTGTGTGCTCCTGAACAAACAAAGGTGTCACCCTCAAGAAGCCATCCCACTTCGCCTCAGAAAGGAAAGAAAAGTAAAAGACTTCCTCCTCGTTTAGCGAAACATTGGGACGTGTCATCGGTCCTGTCCAAAGTCCCTCCACCCATGCGAAAAGAAAAACAACTCATGCAAGCAGCCTCGTCGATACCGTGGGGAATATTGCCCGAATATCTTGAAAGGCACGATACCTATGTCTATGTTTCCGAAAGAAAACTTAACCAAGCATCGACACATTCTTCGCCAAATAATAAAAAAGATAATACCAATCCGTGAAAAGAAAATAATGTTGCTGCAACGCGGAAGATTTGTGCACCTGTTGTAAGCACCCTTGGTGAAAGGAGTATTGGGAACAATGATTTCAGGACTCATAGGAGTTCATGCTTAACAAAGCGATCCAAGATAAAAAGGACGAAGAAGATAAAAGGGTTCTCTTGAGAGAACAGATCTCAGATGTGTACTTTGGAATCTGATGGAAGGACGAAAACTGACTTTAGTCCCTTAGAAACGATGGATGAAATTCCATCGTTGGCAAGAACAACCCTGCATTTACCTCCCAATCCTCATCTGAACAAGATGTCTCGTCACAACACGAATTGCAATTGTTGATGGATCGCAGAGACTCGTCAGAAACGGGAAAATCGCAACGGTTTGGTCAGGTGTTACAACGTATTCAACTCTTTCACCAGAACGACTTAGATGAAATAGCCCAACCGACTCTGAAAGATTTTAAGGCCCTGATGAAAAGTCCATCGATACCACCCCCAGTGACCAGAAAAGACGCAAACCCCACGGAAACCATGGGAAGAAGAAGCAAGAGAAGTCTTTCAAACACAGTCAGCACCTCTCATTCCTAATAAGATTGAAGCATCCTTGTTGACCCCTTCCCCCACTCCCCAACGGGAAGAACTCAAAGCTTGGGTTAAAACGAGGACGTCCACTTCTTCGACTGAAGCAGAAAAAAAAAAGAAGAGAAACCAGAAGTTGAAAAAGAAAGCAAGACAAAAGCCATGCCATTGCCACCACCACTAACCTCGACTTCTACTTCAGTGTCATGTCGGATACGTAAAGCCGTTTCCAAACCACCACCTCACCCCAGCCAGAGTAGCATCCGTGAACAGTGGGTAACTTATGGAAGAGAGATCGTATTACGATCCAACCCATTCTGCGGGTTACGGAGGAGTTCAAAAATTGTATCGTGCTGCCAAAACCCGACTGAGAAGTGAATGTTTACCTAAAGTGCAACGACGGTTACAAGAGCAAGCCACGTACATGTTACATAAACTCATTCGACGAAAACTATCCAAAAATCATGCACGAGTAGAGTGTATCGATCATCAATGGCAAGCCGATTTAGTCGATATCTCTCATTTGGTCACCTACAATCGTGTCTACAAATATTTGTTTGTGTCATTGATGTCTTTTCCAAATTTGTCTGGGTCGTACATTTGATTGCCAAATGGAGCACTGAGTTAGTGCGAGCCTTAAACCTGGTGTTGAAATAAAGCAGTCATTACCCTTTTTGATGGCAAGCCGACTAAGGCACAGAATTTCTGAACCAAGCTTTCCAAAAAGAATTGAAGAAACGAGACAGTCATTTTTTTCACCACCGAGATTCCAGAAACCAACCTTGAAAGAACGCATTTGGAAATATTTTATACACAAGCACACTCTCAAGTACATTGACGTCTTACCGCACATGCTCAAAGCGTACAAACAATCCGTCATCCTGCCGTCTATAAATTGGAAGACATGAAATGTGAAGTGTTAAAAGGAGCATTTTACTTGCCCGAGTAACAACGAGTGACCAAGAAAGAACACGACGTGTACGATATCTAAAGCATTCTCGATCGAAGAACCCGAAAAGTTGGAAAGCGTCATGTCAAAGGAGTCAAAGTACGTTGGAAAGGATATCCTCTCAGTTTTGATTCTTGAATCAACACTTCGCACGTCATCGACTATAAACAGAAGTGAACATCATGCCCTTCAACACAGACGCAACAACAACAACGACCACTCCTTCTCCGAGTTCTTCTGTGCAAGATCTACAAAAGAAACCCTTGTGGGTATGGCGTGGAGAACGTGTGCCTAAAACGCAAATCTTTTTTTTCTGCCAAAGCTCTGTGGTGTATTGTGCCACCGGTACTGGCATCGCTAATTTGAGTTTTCAACAAGGAGAGGAACAATTGTGGACCATTTTACTGAGCAGTTTCATCGGTTACCTTCTTCCCAATCCTTCCCTGAAATACTTTACCGTTAAAATCGGAAGCCATGCGACCAACACCAGTCACCCTCCTAGCAGTCACAACAACAACAACAACTCTCTTTTGGATACACCTTTGATCTCGAGTGACCCCTCGGAAAGTAGAACTCTGGAATCATGAATAACCAATTTTACTTAACGTTACCAGTGACAGTTCTATGGATGTGTTTCACCACAATATATTATACTGTTTCACAGCAAATTGCCTCCGGCCATCCAACTTGATGACGAAGCGCATTGGGAAGTGGCTTTGGTCGAAATCATTCATCCCAAACAAATAAAAAATCACTGACAATCAAAACACTTTCCACGTGGAAATCCTGAACAAACAAGTGCAACAATTCATGAACGATATAAAGAAATCCAGCTGGCAATCCATTATTCACTGTCAAAATTGCGGCAGGCTATTGTTTTAAAGGTCAACATTTGGTGGATACGATTGCTCCCAGGTTATATGAACTGTTTGGCAAAGCTCTGGAGTGAGCCATCAAGTACCATAAAGTGGCTCAGCGACTGCTAATGATATTTATTTTAGTTGCTCGACAACGAGGTCATGGTTTAGGAGATATGGTGAAATCTGAGTTTTGTTCGGTGGTCCCAGGTTTGAAACCGATGGTGATACGAGGATTACACGCCTTGAAATATGCCACTTTGATGTAAGGAAAAACATTTCTCCAAACTGTGATCATCGACAAACAAAATGCCAAAGAGGCCTTCGTGAGAGCACGCAAAAATGTGTTGCTTCAAACTGGAAAAGACAATTTGGGCCTACGAGAAACTCCTATAAATGCACTGAACGCTGCCGAGTCAGGCATTCATTTTTCCTCACGCCACAGGAAGGACAATGCAGAAAGAGACGAGAAAGACACCCCTCCAGAGGAATTTGTAGCCAGAAAGAGAAAGAAAAGAAGAACCGTCAGAGAATTAAATGTCTTTAACTATCAAAAAAAAAACGAGAAAAAATGATGCACCGAGAGTCTAGCGAATGTTCAGAACTGGATCTGCTTGCCATGCCACAACCCTGATGACTATACTAGTATCCCAAAGAGTAGTACTTGAAAGTAAAAGTACCCGACACGGATGGTGTTGCCAATTTAGACCCCAATGAGGAAGTAGCCCCCGTCAACAATTTCATGCTTTCCTTGTTCAGCTCAGTGGATTTGTACTTGAATAATAAACTGATCATCAAGAGCATGGATACTTATCTTTATCGAGCGTACCTAGAACATCTCTTGACGTACGGAAAAGAAGCCTAACAGACTCATCTGGATGCGTGCGTGGTATGGAAACCTGAGACAAAGGCAAGTTCAATAACCTAGATGCCCACAATGTGGGGTTTCAGGACCTTCAAAGAAACATTGCTCTAAGCCGTAGTTCAGAACTGATGGATCGTTTGTATTGGACATGTGGTTGCAAAACAAATATTTGCCGAACGGAGTGGATGTCCGTCTAAGATTGAATTAGAGCAGTGCCGCTTTCCATTTGATGGCTGCATCTGATGCCACTTACAAAATCATCATCCAAGAAGCGCGACTCTACGTAGGTCGCGTGGATGTGTTACCTAAGGTGGGAAACAACATTAATCACACTCTGAGTAGGACGACTGCCAAATATCTGAGACGACGAGTGGAAGTGACAACCTTCACCATTCCCTTTATACTGCTATCCATAATTGAAGATCATCTGTTCCAAGGACAGTTACCCATGTGTTTAATCATTGGTATCGTCGAGAATTCGACCTTTAACGGAGACTACGATGAAAATCCTTTCCAGTTTTAGCACCTCGACGTGACCAAGATCGAAGTCAGTCGAGATGGCAATACCTTGTGTACCAGACCCTTCGAACCTGACATTCCGACAAGAAGAATTACATGAGGTCGTACTTGTCCCTGTACGAAGCCACTAGACAGTTAGGGACCAACACCAGCTACGGCATTTCGTACAACGATTATGCAAGAGGTTACGCTTTGTGGGCTTTTGATTTCACTCCTGATCAAGGCAGCGACGAGGAACATTTCCACCCTATAAAATCCGGCCAAGTACGTTTGGAATTTCAGTTTAAGGGTCGCTGAAGGAGACGGTGAACGTCTTCTTGTATACAGAAATTGATAATACGATAGAAACCAAGACTTTCATCCTTCTTTTAAATGGTGGAGTCTCTTTAGAAATGGAATGCAAGGATATCTTGGAAGCTGAACCACCCACCAAACAAGACAAAGACGAGGAGGACATGGTGATGTCCATATGGCCAGAACAAGAAGACTATTTAGTTTCTTGTTTTGCACAACACCTGTTGGATAAAATTACAGCGTTGACCAAGAAGCATTGCTATGGATGTCAAAGCTATCATCCCAGTCAAATTCAACACGATAAATGCCTGATGATGAGTCAAGATAAAAATTAAACTAGTATCTGGATGCCGCTTGGGGTCTCATCTCGAAAGAAGCAGTGTCGCATCAGTGGTATAAAGTTTTGCTTGACCATTCCTCCCCTCCATTCACTTCATTAGAGATCCGTCGCATCGAAGCTCTTTCCAAAGAGTACGGAGACGAAGCGAAGATCCGTTTACTTGTCAGAGATTTTCAAGCAAAAAGTCAGAATTTTATTGATGATTTATTATCACCTGTGAAACAAAAAAAAAAAAAATAAATAAAAAATAACAAAATGGATACCTTGGAATTTTATTACCTTCTGAAAGAAACAGTTCGTGCACCGCTTCTTGGAATCCTGGCATGTGCGCTAAAGATGAACTACCTCATCGCAAACCCAAAGTCCATCAAGCTTATATCATCAACACGGACGACAGTCATCTCCCAGGAACCCACTGGGTAGCCGTCTACTTTCCCCACGAAATTCGTGTGGATTTCAGCCTTTGGAAGACGACATCATAAACTTTATGAGAAGAAATGCCCAGACGACACGATTCAATAATGTGAAATTTCAAGTCACAGATTCCATGGTGTGTGGACAATATTGTGTGTATTTTCTTCATCAACGCAGTCTTGGATATCCCTTAGAACATTTAGTGACTTATTTTGATCGTGACTCTACTAGAAACGATGAAAAAGTAGAATCGATGGTTTTGTGACCGTTATCGATATCTCTTGTCTTTAGTTAGGAAACGTAGTGTTCATCAATGGCCCTGTAACCTCAATCAGTGGAAGTCCAACTTGACTTCACCACGTTGTCAACCCTGTCAGGAAGTTGATGTTTGAACAAAATTTTTGATGTTGATTGTTATTGATTTGTTGGTTGTTAGTTGCTTGAATAAAAATATTGTATTATGAAAATAAAAATGATTCTGGTTTGTTTTAAAAAATGAATAGTGTATAAATATATATGCTCTTTCACTTCTCTCTATCCCTCTACATCAGATTAACAATAAAGTTCCTACCAAAAACCTCATGGATGTTTTCTATCGCTTCCGTGCTTAAGATAAATAAAGCACTACGGTCGCCAGTCTATCCATCCATTGTTGACTCGTCAACAGATAAACATGTCTTCGAAATTAGCCAAGCTGAACAAAGCCCACGTGCATTTGCATCGTGTCAGGCAAACCCTGATGTGAAAGCCGGAAGAAATAGAGAATGTCAGGATGCTTAAATTGGCACAAGAGCTAATAGAAGGGTTCTTTACAGAAGAAGTGAAATAAGAAGAGGAGATGTGGACAGAGCGATATATCCAGCAGAAACAGCAATAGCAGCAGGAGCCAGAAAGAGGATTTGTGGACGTTCCTGTGAACACCAAGAGTTCTCCATTTCCTTCCGCAGAAGCGGGCCATATCCTGTGGGAAAGCATCCAGCGAGACGATATGTAATCGTATGCAACAAGAGACACTACCAAAACCCCAAACAAGCAAAACAGCTCTTTCAGGGCAACCCCCAAATCTCTAGAAAAAAGATACTACTCTTTTGCCAAATTAGTGTTTTTGTGTGTTGGTCTGTTAGTGTATTTGTAGATTAAGAGAGAAAAGTGTGTCTATAAACACTTCGTTTTCCTATCTTGTAAGATAGTGAATGTGTGTAGTTGTTGTATGCATTTGGTGTAGTAGAGTGTGTTTGTATGAAAAAGTAAACTTAGTGTTTCTTTAAGGTCCGCAAGGTCTACGTTTAGCTTGTGATCTGTATATTGTTAGTTTTTGTGTAAGGGGGTGCTTCCCTTCATGTCCGTGGTTCAGACATATAAAGTGTCGAGATCGTCAATCTGGCTATCCATCATTCACTGATCATGATCGAAGAAGATGATCAGAATTGCAAAACTGTTGGAACTCCAGATGCACCTGGAAAATGCCTGTCGCCTCCTGGAGGAGATGGCTATGGAGGCCATAGCTGAAGAAAAAAGAATAGAAGATGAGGAGAAGAAAAAGAAGAAAGAAGAGGAGGAGGAAAAGAGAATACCTATCTTGCCTCACCTCATTCTTAGGCAAACGTGTGGGGTGAAGCCTGCAGTGAGAACACCGCCACCTTCACAACACCAAGCACCACAACCACTACCAGCAACGAGAACCGCTGTCCCCCAGATAGAGAACTGGGATGAGGAATTGGAGATACAGCGGTAAGAGAGCGCCCACAGCAGTAAGGAAGCCACAGCATCCTCAAGCAGGACGCAAAGTAGTGAGGGAGAGAAACTTCAGAATCCCTCCAACAGACGATTGGGGATTGGAAGCCACTCAAGCTGCCTCCTCACTCCCAAAAGCTACAATCAATTGGGAGAACGATTGGAGGAGTCGTTGTGTGTGTGGTGCCTGACCTGGGTGGTGCAATGATTGACAGGTGTATCTGGAGCTCACAGGAAAAGCCCTTCTCGGGGCTAACCAGATCTCAAGAAAAGAGAGACTGATCTAGTTGCCAAAATATTAATGGTTGCTGGCAGTGTGTGTGTGTGTGTGTGTCTTTCCCTTTAAAAAAACCCATGTCCCTGCACTAATGAATGTTTGTTTTGTGTGAAAGTGGAGTAATATGACAATAAACACTGACTCACTTTGCTGATGCGATATTGTGTGTGTTTGGTAGGATTGTACGGAGTAATTTGTTTGGCAACAGTGTGTTGGATTGTAAAAAGTATGTAAAAACGTTTCTTTTAGGTCATAATTATGATAGATTTGGGTTCTTTGGCATGGGATGTGATATGTTTAGTTATGGTAAGTGAATGTTTTCCTTCACGTCTGTGTTGGAGGTACATTAAATGTTGCGTTAGTCATTCGCGCCATTCAACATTGAATGAACCAAGATGGCAAGCAATCACATTGACAAAATGCAAATGGAATGATGCTGGAAGAGACGTTAGTAAGGGTGGAGTATAGATGTCATAAACCACACAGAGTGAAGATGGAGATCAATAATTTGAGGAAAGCAAAAGAAATATTAAGGAAAATGATCAAACAGGAAAACGACGAAAAGGATGACAAGAAGGAAAAAGAACAGATGAGAGTTTGCAATGAGAAATTAATGAAAGAAGAAGAAAACGAGAAGCCGAAACAAAGAGGAAAAGGAGGAGGAGGAGGACAAAAATGAGGAAAAGAAGAAGAAAACTGTCCTGCCAAAAATGAGATTTTGGTGGAGAAGAAGAAGGGAGGAGAGAAAGTAGAGGAAAGCTAAACGGCCCTTTTCAGGGCCATTCATACGTCTCGAAAAGATGTCTATTCTCTCTATCCGAAGTATGTTTTTAGTCGATTGTATTATTGTTTGTTTGTTTGTATATGTATATGTCTCTATACATGTATCTATGTCTATGTCTATGTTGTGTTTGTCCCTTGTCCATAGACAGATCCACCCCGTTCCATTTACTCACCTTGTCGCTAGACAATCCCTATACCATTTCCATTGTCCCTAGACAGTCCCATCCATGTTCAATTCCCTCCTTGTCACTAGACAGTCCCATGTTAAATTCCCATTGAACCTAGACAATCCCACCCATGTTAAAATCCCCTTTGTCCCCCGATTACAAACACCCATTTTTAAAATTAAAGTTCCATAGTCCCTCCTTCGTCCCCCATGTCTACTCATGAAGCTCTAAACGTTTTAGCAGCATGCGCATTTGTTTAGGTTGTTGATGTGTCAACGATGGAGACCAGACTTCATTACTTACTTATGTTTGATTATAGTCGCTTTTGTCCATAAAGCATGTTCTACTAGTTCATGCCCGCAAAGCGGGCTGCTTAATTAGTCGTGTAAGGAGAATTAGTGCCACACGCCACACGCGTCTATGCATACTCAGAATCTAATCTAATAGTTGTAAGTTTACCTATAATTATAATTTAGTATTTGGTGTACAGAGTGAACCATCAAATTCCAGTTGTCTAAAAATGTCAATGGGATCATTCGAATTTGTATGCCATGTTAGGTGATGTGATAGAAATAATTTAGAACGGCGTATAATGGATCATGGCTGTTTAAATAGTTTCATCGAGTTGAGATTTCATGCCAAATTGAAACCTTTTAATATGAGTCACTTTGTTAAGCCCTCAATATGGCTGCGATTACGCCTCGGGGAGGAGGGGGGCGGACAGGAATTGGTAGATAATTATCTTTCATTTGTCCATTAACTTTTATGTCTATATTTCCTCCATTTGCGCCTTCACTGTTTTTGTTGTTAATGTTGGTGTTGTTGCTTTTATTGTTTTTGACGTAGGAGCTAAGGTCACTTGTGTTTCCTGGTGGTGTATCAGTAGTAATCGTAGTTTAATCTATTTTAGGTGTTCAGGCATCTTGATTACAGTCGGTGTCATTGCAGTTAAATGATTAGCCGTTGTTGTTGTTCTTGTTGATACTGCTGTTACTGTTTTGGTTGCAGGTGGTGTTCCTCTTTCTGCTGCAGTAATGTTCCCCTTATTATTTCCCTCTTTCTGTATACCATTGATTTGCTCAATCCCTTTGTCTTCCTGTTGTTTATTGATAGTCACTGCAATACCCCTTTGGGAGGCCTCCGTTGACTTTAGAGCAATGCTCACCGGCTAGGTTGAAGCTGTCGATTATTACAAGGTAGAACAGCTCTGTTCTGTTGTATGCGCTGCAAGTGACCTATTCTGCGTTGTGGGTCTAGAAGAGGAGGGAGGAGCTGTAGGTCAGACACAGGAAGTCGATTGGGAACTCGAGCTTTTAGCTCGTTCCCCCCGTTGTGCCTCATATGGTCTTCTTAGTGCCGGTCTCCTTCTTTGGAGGACACCTCTCTAATTACTTCTATCTTCTTTATCTTCCTAAATTAACAAGAGCGTTGTGCTCTTAGCCTGGGCACGAAGGCTTTAGCCTGTAACGACTCCGAGTTCAAGCGCCCTAATCACATTCAGGGCCTGGTAAGTGGTTAAATTCTCCATCTCTGTGTTCGCTGATAGTAATACTACTGACTGCTCTTTTAATCGAGATTGAATAGAGACATTATATGCCTGAAGCATGGACGAGAAGGAAAATATCCCTTAATAAACAATACACACCACATACAAGACCAAAACATGGACAAGAAATATTGTGCGGACCTAAAACGTTTCAACCTTGTACATATAACTATATTATCCTACAAAAAATGGACACGTTAGACTACATAATCAAACATATTTAATACTTTGCTTTTCTTCCCAAATGCAAAGACAAACACATACATACACAGGCAAAACATACACTATCATGTAAGCAAGGGTAGGAAGTTTTTATAGAGAAACTACTATACCCTTATAGACAAACATACACTAAAGAAGATAAAGTATTTTATTATTGGAAAAAAAGACAAAGACAAACGCAAACGCACATTTAAACATACATACATTGAGGCAATCGTTTCGAAGAGATGTTGAGTACTAAAACACGCAAACAAAACTTTAGACAAATTGATTAGTCTGTTTTCTAGAGATCTGGGTAGTCCTGAAAAGAGCTGTTTTGTTTTGGCAATTTGTCCTGTTTGTCTTTAGTGTCTAGGAGTACGACCTTATCTCGATGCAGGCTTCAAAGAGAGAGAGAGAGACAGACAGACAGAGACAGAGACAGAGAGAGAGACAGAGAGAACTCTTTATCCATTCTACATTATGCATTCCCTATATGCTGGATTATCTTTTGCTGTCTATACCTTTCCATCCACTCTTCTTCTTCCTTCCTTCTTTCTTCACGGAAGAGCTCTCCTATTAGGTCCTGTACAATTTTTAAAATCATAGTGTTCCCCATTTCCGCTAGCTTCTGAATCAGGCTTTGCCTGATAAGGTGCAAACGCACATAGGCTTTGTTAAGATTGCTTGGTCTGAAGACATGTTAATTGTCGATGTGTCAAAGATGAGTGGTAAGACTGATTAATTAACGATCTTGAATTTACTTCGTGTTCGCCTCTATGGGCAGCTAGGTATTTCATTTATCGTACGGGAGAGATAGGCAAGTTTCACCTGGAGGGGTGATGTCCGTTTTGAGAACTTTGATTTTCAAATACAAGTAACTGTTATTCCTATCGATGTAATATTCGGTCTTTCCTTTGAGTTCAAATTTGTTAGTGGTTGAGGTTGTCAAAGACATCGGATGACATACTACCTGTTGGGAGTCTTGCATCATCATCATCGTAGCTGTCATGCCAAACAGATGGTGTCCTGACTTGGAACATTAGGAAGAACCTCGGTGCATCATTTTCTTGGTAATCAAATGTATCTGATTTTTTAGCTGTTATTCTTTTATTAGTCTTTCTCGCAATGTCTTTATGAGATCAGAATGGGTTCTGACGCCTCTTTCTACCGTGTCATTGCTGTGGCGTGGAAGAGGAAGGAATGCATAGGCCAGCAGACTGCAGCGCAATTATAGGGGTCTCTCGCTAGCCCAAAAGGTCTGTTCGAGATTGAAGCAACACATTTTTGCCCTCTCCAAGGCATTTTTGACGTTTATTTGTAAGTGATGGCATTTTGGAGATATTTATCTTACTTGCGTCAAATCAGCATCTCTCAAAGTGTGCACTCTTCGAGTGACGATTGGGTTTTAGATAGGAGCCACCGTACGAAAATCAGATTTGAGTTTATCTCCTAAATCATGTCCTCGTGGTCAAGCGACTCTTTGGTACACGCAATACATGCGTTACATTTCGCTAGAGAATCGCTTTTCGAAAATGTATTTTCAACTCGAATATTTTCTCCCGATCTTGTTTTATATAAATGTTTATACTATCGAGATACAACCTACTGACAGGCCAATTGTGAAGATGTACAAATTCACGGTGAATTTGATACATGTTTACACCATCCTCGAAAGGGACTATTAGAAATTTTACATTACTTGATCTTGACACTTTTGGTACGTTTGTCCAGGGCTTTGCTAAACTGTTCGTCGAACATTGAGGCAATCGTTTCGAGACGTTGAGTATAAAAATAGGCAAGCAATTGAAGATTGTGGCATGATCGAGCTTTGGAGTCGTAAACCATTCGATCATTTTAGTGCAACATTTTCTGTACTTGTCCGTTCGGGATTTCGACCAGGAATGTGTTTTGACTTTCGTCGGTGTTCTAGATTTGCGTGGCATGAATGATCTCTACTAAAGCGACTGCCAATGTGCATCGTAATCTAATTGTATGGTCTGAGGTATATTTATCTTGAACCAACATCAAGATTTGTTGGCAAACACATCCATAGAACTGTCACTGGATAAACTGTTAAATAAAATTGGTTATTCATAATTCGATTGTTCCACTTTGCGAGGAACCGCCAAATGAATTTCCAAATGTTGCAAAAAGGGTTGCTTGTGTGGATAGGAACTCATCATGATCATTTCCTCTCATAGTTGATGACTTGCGAAACGGCAATCAGATAACGAAAACTCGGCGGATATCCTTTATAACGCATTTTTACATCTTCTGCCAGGCGTCTGCCGACTTGACGTGCTTTTTGATCGAGAACTCTTTCGATGTCAAACACGTTTACTTTTTTTCTGGTCAGTTGTTGTACCTGGGGCAAGTAAATTGTTCCTTTTAACACTTCACCGTTCTTGTCTTCATATTTCTAGCATGGAGGAGGGTGGCCACGAATTCGTCCATTTACAGGAAATAATTTGATTGCCCAGTTACGTAAATATCCTTTGTCGAAGGTGCGTTTAGTTTTCCAATTCGTACTTAATCTCCGGTCGTTAACAGTCCACGTTTCTTCGGGGCAGCCAGGTAAATTCCAAACAAGCTCCAAAACACATCCACTTCCTTGTCGGGGGACACTTTTTAGGGTGCGCATCCAATGTTACGATGGTGAAGGTTTTGACCAGACAAGGAACGACGTCAATGAACTTGAGCGTTTGTAGATGTGTTAAATATCTCCTCAAGAGTTCTTTTAAAGTGAGTTGAAAATTGTCCACTACATTGCTTGTATGTGGTGAAAAAATGGGTGTCTCTCATTTTTGAATTATTTTTGTAGAGATTAGATTAGGCATTTGGTATCGTTGTCTATTTTCCTTCGAAGAGGGTGACGACAACTTTGTCTCAACACCAGTTTTAACGCTCGTACTAACTTGGAGCTTATTTTAGAAGTCAAAGGCATGACCCACGTGAAATTTGGAAACAATTTCAATGACACAGACAAAATATTTTTAGCTAGGATTGTACGTGGGCAAGTTACGAACATTGTCTAGATCAGTTTGCTATTCATGATCGATGCCCTCCATTTTTCGTCTGTCATCTGGAGAATATGAGTTTGTTTAGAGTGTCCGACGAGCCACAAGAGCAGTAATTGAGGTTGGTGGTGGTGCCGAAGAAGATGTCGATGTCACATTATTTGACCAAGCTTTATGTTCCACACGTCAGGGAGTGGGAGAAGGAGTCTAATGGGAATTGGGTGCCATCGAAGTAGTTATGGGAGCCGAAGGACTTTGAAAGATTTGCCCTGCGTCATTTTTTTTTTATATCTTGAATCCGTGTAGCCTTGTATCAGCGTCTGTGTTGGTGAATTCTGTTGATTTGTTTGTCATAATTGCCTTGAAATCCTTCAGTTTCGGATTAGCTGTTTCTTCAAAAGCTTTCTGGTGAAAAAGTTGAAGACTTTTCAAGACTTGGCCGTACGTGTGCTATGTTTCCATTTCTTACAAATTGGTGCGATCCATCAACGATTATAATTCTTGTTGTATCTGTGACATCTCGGTGATATTAGGATTGGGAGGTAATGAGGTGTCCGTTGTTCGTGCTAACGATGGATTTCATCCATAATTTGAAAGTCCCTAAAGTCAGGTTTCGTCCTTCCACGAGACGCCAAGGTACATGTACGATATTTTCCTAAAGGTTCTTCTTGTGCTTAGACAAAGATACCATTCCTATTAAGACATTCGAACAGCATTTTTCGGACTGTTTAATAGAGTTGCTTTCTTATGGGTGGACTGGATTGTGTCATTAACAACAACGCATCCCAATGTTTAGATAAACGAGGAGACAGTTTCTTTGTTTATTTGTTTTTCTTGTTTTAGAAGGAGGGTGGTTGTGTGCACTTCTGGTTGGGTGGGTGAGGAAAAACACCGAAATGAATTGTCTAGCCCACGTCTTTTTCATACCCTAATTCATTTCTACTGATGGTCGGTACCTTGTATCATCTTCATAATGGTCATCACTCAACGTTTGGGTGTTTTCAATGGACTAAATCGTGGGTTTTTATTTGGATAAATCCAGTAAACCTTAGTAATTTTCTTTTTCTTTGGGGTATGAGCTGGATGTGCCACCACCGCTTTTCTTCTGAGGGCGTCTTTGGGGAGATGATTTTTTCTGGCCGGTCGTTTGGGCATTAAGATTACATGATAAGAAGAAACAAATGATGACTCCTAGAGAACATATAACACCAGGTTTCAAAATGATCAATTTTTTTTCTCGTTTGGGTTGATGAGTGATATGGATGATGCACTGAAGTGTTGTCAACGTAAACCATCATAAGACTTCTTTCTTTGTGACTTGTTACTAACACATGGACACGCACTTGTGGATTCTTTTAGCGAATGATGCCGTACATGGCAAGAATAAATTTTCCTGAAATGGAGATTGAAAGGAAATCATGTCGGCAACTGTGGAACAGAAAAGACGTGTCAGAGGTTTTTATAAGTTTTTTGTATGGCGATATGGACGTGAAAATGACTGGCCCTCCTTCTTCGCATCAGTGGTGAACATATGGATACAAAAAGCTCAAATAATCGGGAGTAATAATTTCTTAATCGACACATTAATATGCATGAAGTGTTTGAGTGGCATCTTCGAACGCATAAGCAAAGGAGTTCCTAACTGTGTGGCTAGCACTTGCACTTGAGATTTATCTCAAGGACTTTTAAACAAAACCACTTGACTGGCATTGAGACTGATGATACAAAACCAATTCTGATAATGTAAATGATAATGGCATTACGTTGATGCTCTTTTTGTTTAAATCAAATTTTAGTTTCTTCTTAGCCTTCTCCTACCACATCGTAGAAGATGACGAGATGTATTTAACTCAAATCAGACACGATCACATGGTCTTCACTCTGAATGCCCTCAACAAATTCAACGGATTCCCGTTGTCTTTCTTGAATTAGGTTTAAGCCTATTGTCACTCTTTGTAACCAAGATGGGCTTTGGTGGAAGATCCATCATGCGTTTGAGAAATTCGGTCTTGCCTGAACCACTCGGTGCAGCAAACAATATGTTAAAGGGATGGCGAAGATACAGTGCCTCCAAACTTTGACGAACATTTCGTCAATGTTTATGAGTGCAGAGGTAGAGGAGGTAAAGGAGGAAGATGTAACCATAGCTGAGATCTTCAGAATTCTGAGAAGAACGTAAACAATACAACGAATATTATTCTTTGAATTATACGTTTATTGGGTGTTCAAAGTCACAATATTACATTAAATACAAAAAACATATAATAACCAAATGACTAAGTACATCGCTAGTCCAGATGACCAAACTGGAATAAAAGCAAGTCAATGTGCAGCGTTTTTGATCAAATTGCACCTCAGGATTTGTTGGGACATGCTAATTGAGACTCTACACCATAGACAGGTTGACTTTTTCCTGGCCTTTCATTTGTTTCGATGTGGATGGCAGTACTGTCCTGAGTTTGGTTTTCCTCTGCGTCACGTTCTTCTACCATTGTTTCTAACACTAGTTTGAATGTCATTTTCACTTCTGGTTCATAGTCCACTGATTTTCATTAATCAATTGCACAAATCTTTGGCATAGTCATCTACTTCTTTCGTTAAAGCATACAAGCCAACACGTTTCATGTCACGTACATCTTTTAAGTCGTGAATCTGCCGGGGTAACCAGAAAATTATGCACACTCCGTGGTAAGTGTCGAGCGTAGATAATATTCGACCAAAGTATTCTTCACACGGAGGTAAAATAACTTTTTAAAATCACTATTCTCAACACTTTTAACACAATTTACCTTCGCGTACATATATAGTTCATGTGACAATGACATCTTTGCGAACACAGTTCTTTAATAGTCCACAATGGGCCTGCTGGTAAACGTAATCCCAGAAATGTAGTTAACAACATACACACGATATAACGTCCCAATTTCAATGGAAACAAATGTAAAGCACTTTTGGTAATCCTCCAAGGTCTGAATGATGTGATTACTTCCTTCCCAACATAATCTATTGCAACACTACTAATAAAGGTCGTGGCATAGTAAACCTTCATACCCACGTCATGCAACTTCTGAATGTCCCTAGTTATTCACAAAACCGTCTTCTTTTGGAGGAAATACTCACACCTATGTCGCAAAGTTGACATGGTCGATGTCGAGACTAACTTATACTTTGCATTTGAAAATTGGTACATTTCGGAGACTTTTAACAAGTGGTATCCCAGTTCTAGAACAATTCCACGTAACCCACGTTCCTATAAAAGCGTGTACTTCCTCTGTGTATCGATAAGATTGGTCTTGGTTACAGGTTCCGGCACATGTAGAGAACAAAGGAAATATGATTTTTCCTTGACAATGGCGTGGTAAAACAGGATGGTACAGTCGGTGGGAGTTAAGACTTTGCATTGGTTCAAACCAGTGTATTGTATTGAACAATGTGTTCCACGTCGATGTGTTCTTTAGACATTTGGAGAGGGGTATCCTATAAGAAAACGACAGTATTTGCACAAACATGAATATAAAGAACACACTTAAATATATATAATCTTCTTTTCCGTTGAGATTTGTCCATGTCGAAAAACATGCTTGTGGCATTCTTTGGTCCTCCAAAAAAACTGTCGAGTGAGTTCAAAGGTTCCATGTCCACCACGTTGTAACTGTCGACAACGCGCATAACTCGGGATCAGTTTTGAAAAGTCGATTGTAGTCGTGCTCCAACATTTCTATCAATTGGTATCTTTGTTGTTCTAACTTCAGGCGTCTTTAATAGGTTTTCTCGTACAATCCTTCCATTGTGTACTCACAGAATTGACTTTTCATGTGTTGTTGAGGGTAACAGGTGGGACATCAAAGAAATAAATTCGTAGACGATCTGGGGACATCCACCGAAAGATGGCAAGTTTCGCCCACCACCCCATACCCTTCTGTTTCTGGCATGTTGGATCCATTTGACTTCTTTCCCCCACAGGTAATGTGATCAACGCAGAGTTTTGAATATCGACGAGAAATGAACTGGGACGTTTGAGAACGTATGATGGCAAGTGGGTTTTTTTAGGCTTGAAATTTTTTTGGTACACAAAGGAGCACGCTTTGGCAATGATAGAGGCTTCTTTCAAACGTTCGATCCCTCCGTACTCGATAAACAATTGTCGAACTTTTCCACAGTAGCAGCGTAAAATATGCAAAATCGGATCAACAATACTCTTTGACGTTCTTAATGAAAGTCAATGGGGCTAAAGCGTAGGAAGCTTTTTGTTGTTCGATGTGCTTAATGTCGGGATCGTAATTGCGAGAGTCAGGCAAACGCAACAGGACGGCTTGTTGATTGGCTTCGTAAAATACCCCATTAGCTATTTCTATCATTCCAAACATTTTAGGCATTTGAGTCCTAGTCTTTGCCAAATAACTCATGGGATTTTGAAACTGTACTTCTCCCACTTTCATCTTGATGAATTTGGCTCCGTTCATAATGACTTTGGGACTTTCGGGGCCTTTTTCTGAATAGTACTTCAGAAGGAATGATCCATCGCATCCCGAACAATTGTGAGCCAACACGGTAGCATAGCGATGACAGTCTCCGTAATGCTGGATGTTCTCTTCGCTCCAAGAGTCGTCGATAGGATTTAAGATACAAAGGGCAAAATCAGGAAGAGTGCTGGATCCTCGGAAGATTTTTTTTCACGGCCTCCTGTAATCTTGCTACAAAGGGGA
>JAECUM010013742.1:0-51137 GCA_016617855.1 Megalonaias nervosa
ATTTTTCACAATATTAACACAGTCACAATGCCTTGAAACCTCTAATAATACTACTGTACTTTTTTTCATTTACAAAGGCTGATTATCACCTTTTGCAACAAGTTTATGCTTTTACTTTATTCAAAGAAATCTTAACAAACTTATGAACAGACTTGACGAGATCTTGTTGATCTTCTCTTGAACAGTGCAAATTTATACTACAGTTTACACATGAAAAATAATCCTCTGAGGTATGTACATTTAAGCCCGATGACAGTCGCTTCTGTTAAAAAAAAAAAAGCAACAAAACAAACTGAATTTACACTTAAATGCGAACCACACGTTTAGTCCTTAAAAAGTAACAATCCAGTCACGAGACTGAATATACATGTACGCAGCTATGCACTTTAGTTTAAAATTCTGACTGCATTTATAGTGTATGGGACTAGTAATTTAATTTACAGTTTTTTCTGACGGGGGCATTTTTTTAAATTCTTTCATGCATCACAAGATAAAACTGTGTCAAATAATATGACCCTTTGGAAACTTAAATGGTCTCTCCCTAACAAAGAATTAGCTTGAGAGGATGTTCTGCAGAAATAAAGATATAGTGACCATTGTAAACACTGTTATAAAACTAACATCAGAAGACGATGCCATTTTCAGCGTGGGAAAGGCGTGTTTCTAACATGAAGCCATCTGACTTGGCGCACTATAGTTTACAGCTCAAATTATAGTTCCATCATAAGTTTGGTAATTGTTTCTAATTGATCTGTCCTTGGAGTATTGTTGAAATGAATAATAATGTGGAAAATTGTCAAATCTTAAATGTTCAACAAATTAAAGGCATTCTGCGTGGTTGTATAATATAAAAACATTATTTTTTTCATGAGAGAAAGAACTAATCAGTCATATGGAAATGATGAGTCGATAACCTAATCATAATATAAATCTAAGACATTGAATTATTTCATTGCAGTTTCCGGTTTGTGACTATTGGAGCATTTGACTATTGAGACAAAAAAGAATACAATAACATGCAAACTGATTTCTTTCAATAGTATTTAGCTGATTTCTGTATTTGGTATACCGCTTTGTAGCTAAACATTTATCTCAAATTGGTTTAGTGCTTTCTACTGCTTATTACTGAATCCTCTATTTAACACGAAACAGAAACTTCAGAAAGTGCTAATGGACCTATTTCGAGTACATTTGGTGCAATGAATCTTATTTTTTTTAAAATCTCTCAATACTATGTTATTGGAAATGTACAGATGCATTCATTTCTTTATTTCCATTGCAGTTCGTGCAATATACTTTGTTAAGAATCATATGAAACTCTGAATTATTGCATTCAGCAGTGAAAAGAATGATAACAAATGATAGACATAAAAAAAATTACTATTCAATCATATTCATATTTCACTGATATAAAACAATATTGCACAAATTCCAACAGTTACCCCACGCATGAGTATGTCCAGATCTGGTCAATTGTTTGTGGGTTTTTTCTCCAAAATTTCAAAAGGGCAACAACTTTCCTTGAAAGGGCACCAAAGCAAAAGTCTATGTGTCTATTCAAAGTGTGCATAATACCCAATAAACATATGCAATAATAAAATGATAGTAAAATTTCAAGTGAAAAGTGACTAGGTTTGTGTGTGTGTGTACGTTTTTTCTTTTTTAGCGAGGTGGGATAGGGGCCCTGATCCAGTCATGAGTAGTTCTCAGTAAAATCTTGTACTATTTCCTCTGACATCCTATCACAGAATTATAGAGTGTGATTTAAATTTGAGATTTGTATTATAAAAAGGACACCATACCATTCCTTTTCTTATTTGAAACAAATTCACCTTGCGATGAATGTAACAATAAAAATATATCCTGCTGGGAAAGAACAATCTAGCCCCATAAATTAAATGGCCAGTCCCTTACAGTAAATGTGTAGTTAAAATTGAACAAGTATGTATATTCAGCCTCACGATTCGGCCATTACCTGATCCATAAATTCAGAATTTGCTCAATTATTTTGCTTTTCTTTTTAAACAAAAGTGGCTGTCAACTGGAATTTGTCTAAACCTTAGAGGACTATTTTTTCATAAACAGTAGGATAAATTTACATTGTTCAAGAGAAGATCAATACAGTTGCCTCTCATCAAGTCGGTGTGTAAGTTGGTTCAGACTTCTTTGAATAAAATAAAGGTATAAACATATTGCAAAATAAGTCAATCAACCATCTCTAAATGTACAGAATAGACAAGACAATTTTATTTTATTTTTTTTATATGGAAATTAAGATCACTTGATTCTTGAAATGGTATCTGATAGTAAATCATGCATGACATTTTGTTCTTTCCGTGGGTGGTCATCATTCATGAACTATTCAAAAGTCGATCAGTAAAACTTCCATTGTTAATGACTGGACCATAATTTGAGCTATATGTATTAGGTGCAACTTGCCAAGTCATTTGTGTGATTGAAACACACCTTTCCTAAGCTGAAATGGACGTCTTCTTCTGGTGACAACATTTTATAACAGTGTTCACAATGGCCAAGGGAAAAGTGAGATATTTCCCTTGGACCAATCAAAACAAGTAAAAAGACAAAGTACTTTACATATCTTACAATTTACAAAACTAAAATTGTTTAAAACACCATAGAAATAATGATAATTATTACCAGTAAAACTGTGAAGTATAAATTCTACAGCAATCTGAATGAGAATTTACCGCCTGTGAATTGTCAATATTCTAATTCATCACTTGGCAAGTCTCACAATGTGTAATACTGTTCACAGAAGATGGTCAATCTACCTTAAGTGAATGATCGGTGTAAACCAGTCAGTCTGGATTTACCCTCTCTAGAAAATTAACTTTGCTTCTGTACTGAACTGTACTGAATGAAGAGTAATGTTTTTACATCAACTAGCAATGCTATACTTTACATAAAAAACAATAAACAGATTGAATGAAGATGAAAGTTGTATCCACTTGTACAGAAAAATCTCACCAATTCACATCAGCTGCTCATAAGCTGCACATGAAAACCTTGTTAGAAATGTATGCAAATTGGGTAGATTTTGCAAGCTCATGTGTGCAGTTTGTTGGATCTTGTGAGCCAAGGAAAAACTAACCTGATTTTCACATGTGCAGATTTTGCTCACGTGAGAATTTAAATTTTCACATGAGAAAGTAGAACTTAGAAAACATTCTTTTCCATTACATATAACCATGTTTAAAAATAAGGCAGAGTTCTAATTTCTCATGTGAGTTATCACGTGAGAAACTTGGACTTCGATTCTTATTAAACACTTATTTCAAATTTATTAAAAGTTGGATTTTCTCATGTGAGTTATCACATGAGCAATTTGGACTTAAATATTTTGTGCAAATGTTGAATGTAGAGCATCCTGATTATTGTCAAATAGACATCATTTCTATTTTGCACTTGCTGTTGCTTTGTTGTTTTTTTAATTTTAAAACATCTGTCAATTTATTTTATCACAGTGAATTTTAGTCTTATTTTGGCCCAACAGTCTCCTTGTATTTGAACATATTAATGTTCATTTCACTGTTCATAAAACGAAACTATTGAACATTAAGGTCTCGTATAACCAGACTACCCATTAAACTTTAACAGCTGTCAAAGAAACAAGTTAATACCTTGCATAACTGTTCGTGGTTGATGTTTAAGTAATCCATAAAAAGGTGAAATGTTTCTCTCCCAAAAATAGGCAGCTTACAAATATAAAAAGGAAATTAACCTTTCGCCCCAAAATGAATGCTAGATAAAATAAACATATGATGCAACCCCTTTATTCTGAATTTATCAAACTTCTCAAACTTCACTATAAAACTGTAAAACAAATACACAGCCACATATATGGAAAAAATAAACACTAATGCACAGTCCATCTGGCTTAATAAACTCTCAAGTCCTTTTCCAGAAGATTTGGAGAACTACATATATTACATCATTTTCTTCCATGCCTAACATTCGCACAAAAATCAATACAATCTTATACTGACTGAATTGTGTATTTTGGCTTATTACAGGCAACAATGTGCTCCATTAGTCTTTTTTTCAGTGACTTTTTTATATGGAAACGCGAATCCAGCTTCTCTATTAGCCATCACTATTTCTAAAACTAAATTATCATTGACACTGAACAATATGTACTGTACATTAAATTTAATAAATCTGTAAGAAACTGCCTAATCCCATCGTGTTTGATTGTGTAGTTGTTCCACACTCTTTTGCACATGTATATTCTTGGCAATGGAAAATCTTGTTTATTTGCAGCCTTTTAAATGTTCTGATTGCGTCATTTAAAAGTTTATAAAAGAAGTTTGCTAATGAATAATCACGAGACAAATCACTGACACTTCCATTAACTTGTCTGTGACCCAGGTTATCAGAGTACACTGTGGAAGAATAGGCTTGTTAGAACCATTAGAGTGTCCTATGGGGCATGGCTCAGCCCAAGCTACTGTAAAAACATCATAATTAACTACGGCTATATTAATTAACTTATCAATGATATGAATTCGCTTATAGCTTAGTTTCTACGAAACATCTGATAATAAAAATACCATTTATTTGATATATAAAATATAACATTAAGAAATACCCGAGTAAATATGTACAAAGGAGTGTAAAACTACAGGGGCTCATATCGTTGCTTACAATTTAACTGTCAGTCATACAGTAGTATAAAATAATAAAAGTATTAATTTATTCTACATGTATGACTGACATTTATATTGTAATCAATGATACAAGCCCCTGTGTGTAAAACAAAATGTTTACTAATAATACACCTTTTTTGGAGCCTCAAATGAACTCAACAGATGCTGCATGCTGACCTACAGTGTACATGTAGAATAGCACTTTAAAAACCAACAGACAGAAATTCACACGCAGGCCATGTTCACTTAGCAACGACCATGCCATTTAGGAAGAAAGCTATTTAATATTCTCCTGCAACATGTTTGCTCTTATATTTCTATAACCGCAAGAGTGTGGACATTAACAAAATGAAACCAATATCAACATCCACGTCAGTACTGATGTTACTGTCCAGTACGAAATAGAAGACATTGATGCGAGTTAGGGATGCATATTAAAAGATTCAAGGATCATTATAAAGGACTGGTTCTTTGCTGAGAAAGAGGTAAGTTATGTTTACTCATTTCTTTTTACAATTTTTGCACAACAGAATGATCAAAGTGGATAGCCTGAATCATTGACATTATAAGTGTAAGCATAAATTCGGTCATTTACAAATAAGCCAAGGTTTTGCTTCAGATTTTACTTAAAGATATAATTCAACCTCTTGTTGATAAAAAATGATATATACACCACATGATCATCAAATACTACTTGAACTCCTTTGTGTTGAACAACACTTTCGCACAACTTATTATGCCTTCCACAATTCAGCTGTGCAACCATGTCTGTCACCCCCTCCCCCAATAATTCTGTGGGTGCCTCAGTGAGGATTACTTGCGTTACCGATTGAAATAATTAACAATCATGTTAACAATTCCTGCACATGTGACTTTCTTACTAGAATCTATTTGCTCATGTGAGTTTCACCTAATTTGCATGTTAAAATGCACAAGAGACTAACTGAGTTAGATCTAATGTAAGAATCTCATGTGCAGAAAGGTAGGCAGTTTTGGTGTGGGCATCTCTTGACCCTTGTTGCACTCCACAACTTGAAGCCATTTCTTCAGAAAGATGGCTGGCGAGTAATATTTTCTGAGACCTGATGTGTAAATATGATTCAAACCAAGTAATAGTGTCTTTGATACAATGATAGATTTTCAGCTTCTTAAAAAGAAATTGGTGATCCACTAGATCAAAATCATTTCTGAAGTTAACCAATACTCTATGCGTCTCCTTTCAGTCCAACAAAAGAAATGTGAACTGAAGCTTTAAAAGGAGTTGATTATAACTTAAACTGTATAGTCCACAACCTGTTTAGTTAGGCTGACCATACTTTGAGATTAAGCAGAGCAGACAGACTGTAACCATTATCTTTCTTGCTTGATTCTCCCTTATTTCACAACATCAAATTACCTTGTATACATCTGATAGGTCCTGATACAGTCAGTATAATTAGGAGATGTATAACTATGCAAATTCAATTATGTTACTAAACATGCATCAACATCCTAAATTTCTTGAGTGCAGGTAAAACAGAGTCAAACATACTGTGGGTGTAATAAACAGTAAGTTTGAAAGTATAAATAAAAACGGGCTTAGTTGGTTAACTTTGGTATGGTTGAGTTACTTTCCTTTAGATGAAGCCACGTG
Source organism: Megalonaias nervosa (assembly GCA_016617855.1). Taxonomy (NCBI): domain Eukaryota; kingdom Metazoa; phylum Mollusca; class Bivalvia; order Unionida; family Unionidae; genus Megalonaias; species Megalonaias nervosa. The sequence goes on from JAECUM010013742.1 coordinate 6,301, forward strand.
CAGAGTTTTATGAGTATAGATGAAATAAGTCCAAGATAATGAGGGTGTAAAGAGAAAACTGATTAAAACACAAATGTCACTAAAGTACATAAATTAGGTCCCACTGACCTAGTTCTTATATGGTAGGGTTAATCACCTTTATATGAATCCACACTACAATTTCGTAAGTACTGGTAAAATAGGGTAAAATATGCAGCAGTAATGGATAGTTTAAAATACAAAACTCAGTCAAGCAATAAAAATGGGTCATGGTGACCTACTTTTAGTATTATGGAGTTGCCCTGATGGCGATGCACCCATACATCAACGTTCATGAGTATAGGTTAATTAGAGTTCAATATATTGGGAATGTAGTGAATAAAATGCTTAAAATCCCAATTTCATTCCTTCATGAAAATAAAGTCAGAGTGGTCCAGTCCAGTTTTGCTGTTACTAAGTTAATCAACCACTCCAGCGGCCTAGAGGTTAAAGCATCCGCCTCGGATGTGGAAGATTGCGGGTTTGAACCCCAGCCAAGTCATACCAAAGACTTATAAAAAAATGGTACTAACAGCTGCCTTTCTAGGCATTCAGCATTACGAGGTTAGTGTTAGGACTGGTTGGCCCAGTGGCAGGATAATGTGACTGGGTGAGACATCATGTTACATGTTTATGGCATGATGCCCCAGTGCTAGACATCACTATAAACAGCCACACTGCAGACATCATAGTGATATGACTGAAAAACTGTTAAAGCTACGTTAAAAATCCAAATCACACACACACACTGAGTTAATATCTCTGAGATGCAACACCTTATATACTTTCAAGAGTGTATACGAAATAGAATCCAAGATTTTGAGGGTGTAACAAATGTAGCTGGAAATAAATCAGTAACTCAAGTTTTGCCTGAACTACTGTTATTGAGATGTATCCAAATACCAATTTTAATGTGTGTGGGTGACACAGGATCCAAGATATTAAACAAATTGTCAAAAATACAAAAGTCACTAAAGTATGCGAATATGTGCACACTGGCCTAGTTTGATGGCACTGTCTGAGATTCATCTGCATACTTATTTTCAACAGTACTAGTGACATTGGGTCCAAAATATTGAGGATGTAATGAATTAAAGAAAGCTCATACATTCTTATATGAACTGGCAAGATACTGTATCCCCTCCCAACTTAATGGGCGAGTGGAAAATAAGTGTTGTTCCTTTAAAAGATCTAAATTATATAATCACTTTAGTGTCAGTAATCATCAGGAATCTCTCTCCAACAAGTCTTTACAGCCACAGGTGCCATATTTGCCAAGTCCAAGAGTATCAAACCTGAAATTACCTTCATAAGTACCATGTTCCTGATAACAACTCCAGCTGGAATCTGCAATGCACACAGAAACTTGACCAATCTGGTTTTTCCACAGCCTGTTTCTCCCATGATTATTACTGGGATGTCACACCTGGCAAAGTGAATATTATCATTTAAACTATAATCATAACTATAATGATACACATTATGATAAATTTAACAATTGTCCAAAGACAGTCTGAGCTCTTAAATCCAATCAATACTAGAAAATTTTTTAAAATGCCTTTAAAAATGAATCTTTGGCAGAACTGCTCAAAGGAAACACCCTTTAGTAAAAATTTCACTGTTTCCATTTATTCCTAAGTTTAGAGACCAGTCAGGAACAAAAAAAATATCATTGAACTTATAGACACTAATGTCTTATGTCACTTTCCTTGACAACTGCAGCCAGAGATTCACATTTAACATTATTAATGGCTTTTTTATGGGTGTTACCTGTCATTTTGGTAATGTGATTTTGGAGAAGTCCTTCAATGTTTTTCTTCTTTTATGTAGCAGCAGTCATATTAGATGACAGGTCAGTATCCTTTGTGCCATGAGAAGCATTCTCATGCAAAAATAAGAACTTTTCATATACAGCACATCCAAAAATTACTCAACGATATCAATTCAGCAAAATGGAAATTCTTTGCAAGGTACTGGATTTGTTTGCAACTAAGATCTTTCAATCCTGATTCAGGTTCAAACAAATACATGCCTACATTATATGTACCCAAATTTTATGAAAAATGCATAAAAGTGTTTAAAGAATTTCACGAAAATAACCCATCTTTTAATTTTAAACAAGACCCTACTATGAAAATCTATCATTTTACAACTTAAGAACTTTTTTTACAACCCAATATTTTAAGACTATATGACCTACATTTCCCGAACATTTGGAAAAACCTGCATAACAAATTCAAAGACCCCACAACCGAAGATGTGCGTTTTAAAACTATACATGACATTTTGCCCGTAAATTATAATATGCTTTTGATAGAATTACCAAATCCAAAATATGCACATTTTATGCTGGTATTGAAACTGTAGACCATCTATTCTTTGCATGCAAACTTGTATTCCCATTACAACATTAGCTATTAAATGGTTGAAAAAGCTCACTGGAAACTCTTTCAACACTTCTACACTTTCCTCAATTTTTACTTTTTCCACAAGCGGCTAAGTTCCTGGAGCCTGAATTCAAGGACCTTTGCCTCTTACTAGCTGCCAAATACAAATACATCATTTGGAACAAATGTATTCATTCATACTACCATAAAGAAATGGTCACTAGTAAAACCCTGCTATCCTTCTTTCTCTCCCATTCAAAATGTAGAATCAGGACAGACTTTTCCTAACTTAATCTCATTCATTTCATTGATAAATGGTGCCTCACTGGACTTTTCTGCTCCTTGAATAGCTTTGAATTATAAACAGACATCAGCCTTCAATAAATATTATAATTGAAACATGTATCTATCCCCTTACATTTCACCTGTATACAACGCTCCCTCAATAACTCGCACCCTGATAACTTGCAAACACGCTTATAACACAGGGTCAGGCATGGATCTCAATTTTTTAAAACCAGAAAATACCCCAAAACTTGATCCCTATTTCTTGCACTTGAAGAAAATCGTGATCAGAATTGGTAACTAAAATTTTGATATATCGCTCACTTATGGTCAAAAACGGTAGATAGGACCTGAAAATTTTAATCAACATTTTGAAATTATCAACTTTTAATTCGAAGTCATAAGATTGGTTACATTTTCTTTCCAAACGACATTCTTAGTACACCATAATTTAAGATATTCAAGAAAATTTCGATCAATGAAAATGTCACTTATCCCTTGTGTAGGAAGTACATTAATATTTAAATGCCAATTAAATAAATTTTATTAATTGAAATATGTGTTTTAATTCCATCTTTTAGTTCCTCTTAAGTGTAATCATCATATATGCAATGTGTATTTAAACGTAAAATTTGTCACTCTACCGTAACAACTATGTCCGCAAGAGTTTCTCTGAGAACCTAATTAAGTGCTGACCATGTTTTGATAACTGACTTGCAGAAGTATTTGTCGTATCATTGCACTGAATTAAAAGCTAGCCTCCTTTGTATTATCATGTTAATTGCGTCCTGTAAATCAAATAAAGGAGGTGGAATAAAAGAAAAGCTAAAAGGCATGCATATCCTACATACTTAATATCTGGCAGCCACGGTCGTATGTCAGGTGAACTAAATTCAGTTGATCAGTCGAATACTGTTACAAATGTTAATGTGTATGTAACATAATTAAACTACCTTATACTAACCAACTCAGTCATAACTGTGATCAAAGATAGCAAGGCAACCAAGAGAAATGAATACTTTGTAAAATAAAGAGCTTGGTTTCATAAGTACAGACCACTGTGAGCAAGCGAGTTTCAGAATTCTTGAACTGGCACTTAGAAATATCCTCACGGATGCTAAGAAGTTTCACTATTACTTCCAATGAAATCAAGACATCAATACTGTACTAAATGAACAATACAAAAATTGAGTTTCAACATAGATGATTGTCTCATGAAATAAATGTCACTAGTTTTTGTGAAAAAGGAATCTCGTTTGGCAGTGTATCAACAGTTAGTCTAGGTCCCTGCTACTTTGACTTCTGACTTGGCACTATACTATTAAATACCACTCCAAGAACCAGACTAATCAACAAAACAAAATGCAGTGACGTAATACACAGAAGTTTTTGCTTACATGTGATGGTTGTTGAAACCAGTTGAAATGATCTTTCACGTGTTGGATATTTTGAAAATAAATGTTATTTATACAGAATAACAAACAAGTTATTAATAAAAAGCACGTTATTAACAATCATTATTGACGGATTGTAAAATGAGGATTCAGTCATTACACAGTCCAGTTCCCTAACCCCCACCCCCCCCATGCTTTTCTCAATGTCTAAGCACAATTTTTCAATTTTTTTAGGCCCCTAAGTAACTCGTGCCCTCACTTATAGTGCGGTCTATATTTGTGGACCCCAACGTGTGTGAGTTATTGAGGGAGAGGTATATAATGTATTTCATCCTTTGTTCAATCATGTGATAGAAAATATATATCAATATTTTATGTTTTATATTTTATATACTGAGTGCATGCATATGTACATCATTGTATAACTTATATTTACAGCTTGTAATACTATATTGGAGGACACTCATGTTACCATGCCAATTAATTATATTCTTTGCAGACTTTGTACATCTCACCACTCTAGTCCTTAGCGCACATATCATTCTTTTTTTCACATGATTTAGTCATCTCCTTGTATACTGTATTTTATGTAATAAGTGCACGTAATATTTGTGAGATATGTAAATATTCAATTAAAACTTATGAAAAACAAAAAATAATCTTAGTACCAAGTTTACCAAAATCATTACATGCATACAAAAGACAAAAAAATAAAAATGCATGCAGTCTGAAACTACCGGTAGTTGATCACAGTAAACTAATACATTTTTGAGCAATGAAACCAGCTTATGTTGTGGAGTTTTAAGTATCATATTTCAAAGAATGAGAGTCACTAATTGGCTGAAAAATGCACCAGAAAAAAATAAACATATGGGTACATTTTATGAAATAATATGCTTGAACCTAAAACCATTTTGTTATCACTGTCACTACACAGATATTACTGGTGTCAATGAGACCACACTGGGCCAGATTTTGATGGTGGGCACATACAAAAGAATTCTCCTCAATAATGAGCCATACACATCTCGCTTTCATCGTTTTAAAAGTTACTCCTGGACAGATTATGCATAGAATGTTAATGTTTTGCCAGTCTTACCAGATAATAATGGCAGTTTTGCACAACATTAATATTACAGTTTATGGGAACTGAATTAATTGTCTGTGTCTACGGCAAAAAAACACATGGAGTGAAAAAGGACTTGGGTAACTATATCCAAGCGCTTTCTTATAAATTTTACTGGCCAATTAGGGCTAATGTGTTTTTAATGATTGGGTGGTCTGTTATGTAATTTTTAGAGACTTTTCCATAAACCACCTACTTTTAGTCACAATGAATTTAAAAACAGGATTCCTATCATAACTTAACTAAATGCAGTGTAATGCATTTTGTCAGCCGCATTATTTATGATTGTCCACATTTTTTGTAAAAGAAACTGAGCACAAAATTAACTGTATCATTAATAACTACCACATTCAAAAGTGGAATTTGATTGCAATTACTTAAAAGAGAAAAAAGTATGGTTTATGTATTTTTATCATATGTTGTCAAATTGGACACAGTTAACTAGAAGCTAATGGACCAGTAAAAGAAATTAATGATCATTATTTATTCATTTTGATATCTTTCTTCTATTGCTCAGAAATTAATTTAAGATAATCTTTTTCAAATGATTTTTCCCTAATTTGTATCCACTTTCTCCACTATCTGCCTGATTATTATTGGTGGGTCTCTCTCTGCAACTGTTCAAGAAAACACCTTCCATTCCTCTGACAACCGACAACATTTTAAATCCGAGATTTCAGAAACACCTTAAAGGACCACATGGTTTTCCAAAGTTAGCAAAAACTAAAGTCTGAAGCAAGAGATGTGGGTTCCAAGACTTACCTCACTTTTCTATAGCAAACTTTGTATATACACACCTCTCATATAAACTATATTCTAGACATCCTTGTCTAAAAAAAAAGAAAGGCAAACATGCCCCTCTTAGAAAAGGTAGGCAAATGCTACTTATTTTATATAAGCAAATTCAATAAGGATGAGCAATTTTGTTGAAACTGCACACATTGTTAAGATTTTATATCTGCTATGAGCATGCGCAATGGTCCCAGATTACTTCCTTTTGTAACAGTCAAGATGCAATATGCAACATAATTCATTTAGCTTAAAATATATGTTACATTATCCACATATGAGCCCAAATACTTCTTTTGTTATATGTTAGGAAGTTTCTGGGTGAAAAATGTTGATCTTCTGTGTAAAATGTTATCAGTTTATAATTACAGCAAGTTCTCAAACAAATTCCTTAATCTCTTCAAAACAGTAATTACCAGACAAATAAGTTTTTGCAGGAGGTTTCAAGGAAAAGTGCTATTGGCTATGAATAATAATTATCAAAGTATAATATCTGATTTTAGATCATAGCTTATTTTTATGGAACCAATCTATGTGTGGTAGAATATTAAATACCATATTTAAAAAGAATGAAAGTGTGGATACTGGATGGATGGATAGAACAATGAACAAAAACAAATAAATAGACTGAAACTGATGAGCTGTGAATAGCAAAAGTAGCATTTGGACCAATAGTCCAATAGGTGTACCATTAGTTTCATAGAAACTCCTTAAACAATTAGAGCATAATACTCTAGAAATAAAAATGTTTAAAACAAACCAACAGAGAGACAAATATAGTGATAGCTATATCTCCCCAAACTGATGGTAGGAAAGCCAGATCAGAACACATTCTAACAGTCCACATGGCAGGTAACATAATCATACCAAATTTGTTGGCAACTCAATGGTAGCATGATTGCATTTTTAGAAAGTTCAGTTTACACATGCCTTCCCCAACATAGGCACCCTGCCATACATTTGATCTACCCTGGCTGGTTTCACATTTTTTTGCGGCACCTGGGATTTGAGTTAAATAAAACATCTATCTTGTTCCTTGTTATTGGTTGGGTAAATGAATGTCTGAACAATACCATCAAATAATGTCTGAGAAAGAATAATAAAGGCAGACAACTGACAGACAGTGATTATCACAATGTATTTAATAAAATGTTTTAAGTAATGTATACAGTTCTGTCTATGGTTCTTGGCATAAATTCTGTACTAAGAATACAGCTGTGTTATGCTGAATTCTTACCTGAACCTCATGTAGATGGCCAGGATCTTTTTCACATTGTCTGTTGTCAATTCATAGGTGTCATCTGGGTCATAGGGCATCTCATTTCCCATCACACAACACAGTCTCTCTATTTTACTCTCCCTGGGACATAACACAGTATACATTTATTCAAAATACATTTGTCAGGAAAAAAAATTATGAAAAGGGTAAGACAGCTCCATTGTTTCATATATGCTTGACAGGTGACTACTCCTGCCACACACTGCACAGTAAGAATTTTGTAGGTACTTGCAATTATATCGATTTGCGATTCCATATCACTGTATTCTGCCAGAAATTATTTAAACAGCCTCTTAAATCCACACACATGTATGTGTATATATATATATATATATATATATATATATATATATATATATATATATATATATATATATATATATATATAATTAAAGTTATTAATATGGAAAGTTTACTGAATAAATATATTTATTCCTGCTTCAAACTGTACTGGTCAGAAAGTACCTTCTTTGGCTAGGATGGATGTATATGTGGTCATGAGCTAAACAAATACTTAACCTATGTTAGTAAAGCATAAAATGTCAGTCACAGTGAACTTCTTTGGAGGTAAAGGCATAATACTAATAAAGATAGATCCAATTATCAAGTTTCGTGATTCAAAAAACAGCACTAGACCAATGAACTTTAAACATAAAAGCATGAAATCTAGAAAGACCTCTTTTGTAACAGCAGCATAGTATTTCATCAAGATGCATTCCCTTATCAAGTTTCATGAGTTTAAATTGAATGCTGCTGTTGTGGGTTTAATGCTGTTTTTCAGCGCACAATAGGCTATACATGGCAGCCAGTATAACTGGTTGTGGAAGTGCCCAGGAAAACCCCGGTAAGAACCACTGACCCACAGGAAGCTAATGGCAAGCTTTCTCACATACCAACTTTGGCCAAGCCTGAGACTCCAACCCACGCCAACAAAGGTGAAAGGGCAGGATCAAGTTAAATGCACAAATGAAAGCTAAGCCAGTAAAATGTGAAATATAGATCACAGTGACTTTTTCCATATAAGGGTGTGCTAATATTAGAGATGCATACAATCATCTAATTTGATACCTCTAGCATGAATAGAGCAAATAAACTTGAATGTAACCAGTCACTGAATTAATCTGGGTCACAGGGACTTAATTTTGTATGAAGGCATAGTAAAGATGCATTCTCTCCCAAAGATCCATGATTCTATGTATAAAAGTATGTAAACACTGTCCAAAAAAAGAGAGATAAATGCAAAAGCTTGAGAATGTGCATCTAATGGTATTGCATGTCAAATGTTAGCCCCATTAGTCCACTCCACAGTGAGTAGGTTCTATGAATCTGTCTCTAAATTATTGCCTGTGATCTAGGGAAAAAGAATGGTTACATTGAGGCTGTACAGATGAACATACTTTTATATTTGTGAGGTGAGCTACAGAGGTCACCTGCTTTGTATCTTTACATGTGTGGTAATGAATGACAAAGTGCTATTACTTAGTTATCTGTTTTTATGACATTTGCCCATCCACCATAAAACACCTCCATACATGTATCAGAACCACAACTCTGTATGCTTTAAAAGACTGCTACTTTAGTAATCTCATATTACGCTACACTATATAATTAGTGATTGTGAAAATCTATACTACAATGTACTCAAATTTCATCAATGCATACAAAATTTCACCAGTGTGAAAAAAGAAATAAATTATAGTCACTACTTTGATTCAATGTATCCTATAAATGTGAATGTCCAGTGTCATCTGATTCAAAACCCATGGATTCATCCTGATCATAAACATAATGCTTCCTTTTTCCATAGTTGTGAAACTATATAAATGTATCAATTCACAAAAGAATGATATTCAATTGACAAAGTAATCAACAGAACATTGTTGATTCAGAATCTTGGGCTATATTTGTGTGCAGAGTACTTTGAGGTAGTGTAAGTGACATTGTGATTGTACAGTTTTTGTAATCTAATTGGACAATGGCGACAACTAAACAAGTATGAAATGAGTGGCATGATCACCAGGACTTGTCAACTGTGCAAAACATGAACCCAATGTAAACTAAATATTGGACTCTCTTGGGGCACTGAATACACGTTAAATCCACAGCTCAATCAAATGAATTGTCAACTGTTAAAGCAAAGTTCATGTTGCCTTTACAAGCTAGAGGTGCACTTCCAAAGCACACTGGTAGACCACTAAATAAATGTCACTTACAAAACAGATCTGGGTCATGAATGATGCAAATATAAAATCAACACTTTTTTGGCATTAAACACAATCTTTTTGGTAAAACAAAATATAATAGAGGTTAGTCAGACTTCAAGGAAAACAGAAACATTTATTAGTATACATCCATGGCCAATGGTTGTTGTTTTTGTGGGTTTTTTTATAAAAAAAAATACAATTGATGCATTGGTTAAGTAAAGAAATTATTAGCTGCAGAACAAGATTTTTAAGATCATTCAGGATCATCTGCAAGTCAAGATGTGCTCATCCATTCAAGAGAAGTAGCTATAACAATATTTTCAAGCTGGTTGTCAGTCACAGTAGATGCAGAATTGACACTGTTTTCAATTTAAGACCAACTAGTGACACATTATATTTAGTGAAAATCCCAATGTCAATTTTTGGAGAATTGGTGATAACAAGAATTTCAATTTTGCAATAACTGTGGCCATTTTGGGGGTCAGACCAGAGCCATTTTTATTTAATATTATCCATATTTTATAGAAAGTCTTTAAGTGAAACCCTAGGCCTCTTAGCTGGCTATGGCTAACTTAATGTTCAAAGTGGCAAAAGATACCCAGGGTGTGAAAACAGCAGTTTTATGATATTAAATAAGACTGAAAATTGGGAAATACCTTTCGAACTTAATCTTTTAGTGGTAAGTAGAAGTTATCAGTACAAGGAGTATCAAAGTAACTTAGAATTGACTTGACAAGGTGTTTGTCATACCTGGGCAAAGCATCAAAGTTCTCCTTCATGGGAACACGATTTTGTTCCAGGCAGTTGTAAAGATGTCTTGACATAATATTCTCCTCCAGCACTTCTCCAGTCTGTAGATCCACAAGAGCTCCTGTATGTTCATCAATGTTGAATCCAACAAAGGTCAAGGAATGGTGATCAGGATTAAAGAACAGGTATGGATGTGGACTGAAAAGGGTGAAAAAACAGGTATTATTTTTTTTTATATTCAAAAAATTTAAATGAATAGATCCATACAATATACCATTTTTCTTCTAGTACTGCAATAATCATTGACATAACAGTATGATCTTATACAGCTAATAATTTTTGTCATATTAGAAAAATAAACTGGCCATGGTCTACATATCGAGTCTTAACCCCAAGCTTCAATAGTAAGGCATTTATTAGCTAAATAAAGCTGAGTGCATATTGAAACTTAAACAAGGTCAGTCTACGGTATGGAATGTATGTATTGGTTTAACAGCATATCAGCATAATCCTGGATATACAGTGCCAAATAGAAGTTAAAAAATTTAAAGGTGACAAGAGGTCCAAGTGGGTCTGACATCTGGGGTAGTTTACATGTGTTAGTTTGTGAACACAAAATTTACACATGTACTTAAACAGTAGAGGGGAAAGAAATACTTGGAGCATATAGTTGCTATACTGCTCATTAATGCTGGTATAATTTATCTTCTTTGCTAGATGATAACTTGCAAGCTATGGGGTCAATAAACATCCACTGCAGCATAAGTGAGGGTAAAAGATAGCAAGGGAAACAAAATTTGGTTAATACTAACAGCTGGGGGGATGAAGGTGTTAGCAATTTTTGCTTATAAATGAAAATTCGTAAAACAGATTTTATTACTGGATATTAGACCTTAAAAGGTAAAAAAAATTAAACCTGGCAGTGCTATGTTGCTTTGCTTGACTGTGAAACCAGTGCTGATTTGTTTCTAATTGCACCATCTGCTTATGCTGAACTGTTTTAGACCAATACATACTTTTCAAGCCAAATCCATATAACAGCTTCAAAACTATTATTTATAATCAGATGGGGTGAAACTGTACAAGGTGATGCATATTTACAAGCAGACTGCTAATACTAAAAATGTCAATCAAACTGATGCATGTTCATAGTTACCATAGCAACCAAATAGAGAAAAAGAGTGGAAAACTATTTGTTGACAAAAATAATCAAATACAATGTATATGTTTTCATCAAATGTAGTTATTCAGAATATTTACATCAATATTTAAATTTACGTATCACATATCCTTAGTTCATTTTTTTAGGCCTATGCTAGATATTTAAAATTTTCCTTTCAAACATGTCTATAAATTTCAAAATGTTATAATATTTAGATGATGTGGTATTTCTGTAGTGTTGATAATCACAAATGGTCTCCATATAAAATATAATTCTATTCACTTATGTATAGTTCATTGATAAGGAACCAATACTAAACATACTGAAAATGATAAATAATGATAGATTTTTAACATAAATCAAGGTGACATGCAGTACTCACAAAAATATTTATCAGTACAGTTTGAGTTATTGCCCTCTCAGTATCAGCAAATGTATGCATTGTAAGCAAATACAAATAAAGTAAACCTACATAGCTAGAATTACACTCATAAAAAATCAGAGTCAACTATATTATAATGTTTGCATTACTTAATTTAAAAAGACAGTAATTTTTACTGAAGTAAAACAATTCTCCATTGACACCACCTATCAATGTACTCAAGTACAAGTCATCATCCTGATTGGAAATTTGAAAAAAATAAACAAAAACAACCAAACAAACAGAAATGACAAAAGTATATACATTCTTTTGGAATTTGAAGCTAATTTTCAAATGCATCACTGCAATTTTGAAGAATAAAGTACAGAACAGCCAAGTAATTTCTGAAGTTGTCTACTATTTGAATAAGAAATAAGGCTGACCTATAACCAGATGTTACTTTGATGTCTGAGCACCCTTTCATGTGTTGTAATCAGCTGGAAACAGTTTGCTAATTATCTTGTGTCATCCTCTCAAAAGACCATTAAGTTCTCAATAGCTATCAAAATAAAGCCAGCTTAGCCACCAAGTATGCACTTATTCAGGTTCTCAGACAAATGCTTATGTAAATCACTGTGACAGTCAATTTACTCTTTTCACATCTTAATAGATGAAAGCAAATATTTGTTATTTGTCATTATTACACTGAAATGAAATTCAAAGATAAATTAAACATGAATTCCACTTGACAAGACTTCTTCAATTCATTTTTATTTCTAGGTTTTTAAACAGAAGCATAAACCACATTGTAAGAAGTCTTTTAGTGTTGATATGAACATCCATTCATGAGTAGCTGTAACGAGATTTCAAGATGGCCACTGTGGTGTGTTACGTGTAGGCTATTACAAAAGTAACAAAGAAAATAGTGAAGCCAACAAGCTTTGTAAAATTTAATAAAATAATTTATTTCCCTAGAAAACAAGGTAAAAATTGAAAAAGGACTTACGGTTTGTGAATCTAATCCAAAATTTAATCCTAGAATATAAAAATTTAAGTCCTATCACTAAAAAGTTCTAAATGAATCAAAGTTCGAATCCCGATGAAGTTCCAAGATGGAAGGCCATGACGTCCTCTATATCCTGTCTTGTGTTGATGTGTCAACAGTTCCTTGTTGAATTTTATGAATCAAGAATAATATTCTGGCTTTAGAATTCTGAATAATTTCTAATAAATGTCTTTGTCCAAGAATTTTGATGAGCACTAGATATTTCCAGGAAAAATAAATTATTATAAATAAAAATTTCAACTCAACTGGTCACAACACAAAAATACCCCTGAGCTCCGAAGGTATTAATTTACGACTGACTATTTCACTATAAAATATCTGTTTTAACCCTTAACTAAAATGCAGTTTAAACCCCGTGATGGGTTACATGATCACTTAGTCTGAACAACGCAGTAAAATAATATGTCAATTAGCATGTAGGCTATTTACAGGTTCGATTGTACTGAACAAATCTTACCATAAGATTAAATAATAAAAAGTTGTTTACAAAATAGAGCTAACATGCAAGCCAAGTATGACCTTGATTATGACCAATGATTTTCACTCTGTGTTTACCAATTTTTAATCAAGGTCAGGAACTAGGACAGCTAAAAATATAATGTAGCAACAAACTGCATGTTTATCAGGTCAAAACAGAAAACTGAATTTTCCGAAAAAAAGTCAAATCCAGTGATTAAAGTTATCATTACAATAACTTGTAATGAAATAAAATAAAATAAAAAAGAAATTTAAAACTAACACACAAGCAATTAAATTACATATATGTAACAGGTGACCATAATAAATTTCTGAGTGGAGCCATTTCATCTGGGACCCACAAGACATTACTTGGAAATCATACAAAAGTTCTCATACAAACAGACAAAAATTGTTGAAAAGTATTCACAAAGTGACCCAAGCTTTAGGACCTCATTTGGATAAGAAAGTTGAAGACATGTGCCACAATGAAAAATTTGCCATCCTCATTGAAAATCCTCCCTCTTTTGAAGTCAAAACTCCTGACAAAATTTTGCAAATCTCTCAATTTGTCCTGACTTCTCTGTTCTGTCACATGTATAAATTATAATGATAACACGATTTTCAAGATAGCCATTGAACGTCTGAGTGGACGTTCAACTCAGATCCAACTAGGCATCAAAAGAAGTCTTCTGATGAAATGTAGATGGGGAGAGAACTAATTTTAATGATGTAATGTGATTGTAATTGCACTCACAGATTTACTGAAGTACTGTATTGCTTTATTTTGTGTATATTTTGTGCACTTAAGCTGAGTGTCATTCATAAGACATCTTCCTATGTAACTTTATTTATTATTGTTAACTTATCAGACAAATATGCAAAAGAAAGCTTTATTGTATAAATCTTGTGTTTTCTTTATGAAGATGACGTTATGTATATTTAATTGTGTTCTTACCTTTTGTCAATGATTTAAAGTTGTACTTTCAATAATGTAAACAGAAAGTTTACACAACTAATTGTCCATGATTGTAACTTGTAAATATTGTTTACAAAGCATTTATGTTGAGAACAATCTAGGACTGGTCATGTTTACAATTGGTTACAACTCTATGGTCTTAAAATAAGTAACACAAAAGAGTAAAACAAACAAGTTTTGAATAATTGAAAATATAATTTATTTCCCTAAAATACAGAGTGAAAGAATTAAAATTAACATATAGTCTGGTGAATGAAATCCTAAAGTTCTAAATATTCTATCAATTCCAAAAGTAATGAGTAATCTGAATGAGTTCCAAAGGTATTCAGAATGAGGGCCTGTATTGTAATGATGTATCAACAGGGCAGAAAAATCACTACGTCACAATCTCATAACGTCTTTAAATGAATTCACAGTAATTCTGTAACAGCTATGAATCCAAACGTCCTTAACTGAACTGACAGTATCTCCATGACAGCGATTAAATATCCAAAGTCTTTAAATATTTTGAGCACTATAATTCCATTGAATGATTAAATTAAATAAATAAATTCCTCTCAATATAACTTCCAAGACTGGTAACACTACTAAGAATGCCTCTCTGTAATAAGCCTCTTATATAAATCCTCTTTAATATATTATTAAAATGCAATATAGAGAATACAATATGAGACCTGAAGAAAACAGTTTGAAATAGCTCTCAGCAAACAGGGTCATGTAGCTTACACTAGCTACTTAATAAATATTACAAATTATAATCATGAATAATAATACACATAATACAGATATACAAAACATTAGATTGGAAATTTCCACTGGAATTATTCACAGCTAAGTCAAGTGAAAATGTGTGTAAATTGGGATTTGATAAACAAATATTTCATTTCTGTTTTAAGGCATTCTGTGAGAAACCATTTTGATCTAGGGTTAACAATTGTGTTCAGATATAATCTGAGAGGAATTATTATTTTTGATATTCATTGGAATTACTAAAGTGCTTATGGATTTATATACACTTCTTTGGAATACTGTGAGCTCATTTAAAGACATTTTGGATTGCATCATTGTGTTATATCAGGACATTCAAGACTACTGGAATTCGTTTGGAAGATTCTAAATTTTGGAGTTGTGATAGGACAATTAGGATTATTTGGAATTTAATTCACAAAACTTTAAGTTTCTCTTGAATTTTCACTTTGTATTATAGAGCAAAAACTTGTTATTGATTTTACCTAAATTGTTGGTTTCACTTCTACTTGTTACATAAGACCTAGAATTGTGTGTGTGTATATATATATATATATATATATATATATATATGTTGTAGTAACATATCATACAGCGAAATAGATCAATGATATCAATGATCACAGATTTCTCTTGGTAGATGCTGTTGGCAATATGGAAATATTCTGAAATATCCTTACTCTTGGAAAAATGTCTGGAGTATACTAATTGTTTTGAAAATTGTGGATTTATAGCAGATTGATGGATTATTTTAGTTGTATTTATATTTTTCTGAGTGTTCTAAGAAATGATAATGTTAAATCCTGAAACAATGTACACAATTTCATCAGCTGGATGGCAAATTACATACAGATCCAGGAGCCTTAATAGCTCAGTGTGTTGAATATCTGATTTAAAATCATTGAGTCATGGGGCCAGTCTTAGGAAAGGAACTCAGGTAGCATTTCATAAACATATTTTTGAAAGTGCCATTAAATCAAACCAACAACAATCTATATGTAGATCATTTACTTTTATCACATCATTGGCTCTATCATGCCAAGAAAATGTGAGCTAAGTACATTTCCAAATACACACCAAGGCAGCCAACCCTGGCTGTCCTGTGCTGGTATCAAACCAATTGAGCTATGATGGAAGGAAAACAGAACAGTAGTCTGCCGCTTACAACTTTTGACTTGAAAATGTAGCCTAATAAAATGGGTGGCTTTTCATGATTGGGAACTGGAATATACTATTTTGGTATCCTGTAAGGTGGTCTTATAAAAGAGGTTGCCTCTCTTGAAAGGGGCCCCTCATGAGGAGAACCACTGTAGTATAAAAAATACAATGCTAGGTACAGTCAAACCTGTCCAAATGATCATCCTGATTTAGTGGTCAAAAAGTTATGTTTATAAAAGTTAACTAGTTTCTGCTTTTAGTGTGCTGGTGTTTCCTCACCAAATATTATTTTCTCAATGCTTTTAGAGGTCAACTGGTCAACTGGAGCATAGAGACTGTGACCGCTGTGTGTATGCAAAAGAACTATCTGTTTTATGCTGCTTCTTTTGCCTGGTTGATTAACAGGATTATAGAGAAGCGCAATCTTAGTCTATGCCAGCCCACGCCACGTACATCACGAAACCTGTCTGTAACTGAGTAGGCAGAAAAAATTAGCCCCTCTGTCAGTTGCTTAGGTTTTACATTCTTTTTCTTCACACCAATATGTAAGCAGCTGTCTAAGGCCAGATTAGATACGGTGGGGACTATTTAGTAACCATCCCATAATAATGCTCAACCCTGGGTTATTAAGGCCCCGGGTCACACAATTAGGGACATTAAGGTAAAAACTTGTCAATTAATATACATATTTCATTCAAATCAAAAACCAAACGGAAAAATCATGCAATTTCACCTTTTCGATTAAATCTGACATTAAAAAATAGCAATTTATGGAAAGTATTCACATCTTTCAATAAGCAATATGATGTATACCTTGACCATGCTTCTGTCACATGACTCTCAAGATGAAGGTTGAACTAGTTGTGCTAATTAAAATGACTGCTCTGCAGGCCCATGAGCTCCAACATGCTCAATGTCAATATCATGAACGATATTAATACTAGATACAGTTGCAGTGGGTTTCCAACAAGAATGAAACCCTTTGTTTATTTCTAGTGATGTTGTTCAAAGTGAAGAAGGTGATGCCAACTCTACTCATCAAAATAACTGCTCTGCAGTCCCATGAGCTCCAGTAACATGTTCAATTATGGCATCATGAACCATGTTGCAAAAATCTATGTGCAATGGGAGGCTGATTTTTAGTTTTGCATGCTCTATGCTGATCAGTTTGTAATTCCACTCATGACATAGATGTTCAATTAGAGCATTCAACTCACAAATGTTTGTGTCAATTCTATGCATTGCATAGAAAGAATGAGCAGTTAGGAATTTCTAAATATATGTTGTTAAGGATGTTATAAAAATTGGTTTCAATCTGAACAATGTTACTTACTGTATTTTATGTAATTTTTCATACTCGAAAAAATAATTATTAATTTCAGTGTACGAAAAATTATATGTAAAATAAATAATTATCATTTGGTGGTGCTGACCGTGTACGAAAAATAAAGGATCGTACCAAAACAAGTTCTACAGTAAACATGCTACTCGACAACCTAACGGTACAAATGTACAAAGTAAACATATATTTTCTGTCTCATAAATCAAAAGTACTGTTGTTATTAGTGAACGAGAGAGAGAGAGAGAGAGACAGAGACAGAGAGACAGAGAGAGATAATTATGTCTCAGTGTGCAAGCTCGTCTGCATTTAGAACATATGTAGCTGTTATGTTGTGTAATATTGGCAAAATTATCAAGATGGTTTGAACACGTATAAGTTATGGGTATTATTTATTGGTAAATTGTACGCAATGATACGACCCCACATCATCAAGAAATTAAGTGTAAGTTGTATTTTTACCGCAACAATAATCTCATTATCAAATTGCAATAAAAAATAAAGAACTTGAAATCAACGTTTAAGTTAATGCGCGTGAGTGCGCACGCGCGTGTCTGTGTGTGTGCACGTGCCCTAGAGAGATCAATCAAACAAAATTTTTTCATTGTACAAGACTGTATTTATTCAGTATAGTTTTAATTAGTAGCTTTTGCAAAGAAAAAAAGACTATTTTTAGTTACCTGACGAGTGGGATAATCCTCATGTATTACGACCCTACTATATTCCATTAGGAATAAACACCGCTAAACCAACAGTTCATTCTTGTTTTAATTACGATGTACATTGTCACAACAACCACATGGCTATACAGTGTTATTTACATGGTAATTAAACATGCTTAGCGCTTTGGTTATTCTAGTTGAAACCAGATTGAGGGCAAGAATTGACTGAAGAGGTCAAATCAGCAAGGCTGCCAGTAGGGAAAGGAGGCTCGCTTTAGGGAAATGAAAGTCTGTCAATGTGCTATTGAAGCCGTTGTCCATATAGCAGATGTTATAAGGACAAGCGATCATATGCATTACTTGTTATTTGAACTCGCCAATAAAGATAATAGTGGGGATATATCATAGAATAGATTTGCAATAAAATGTTAATTAAATCCAAGTCAAAACAGAACAAGCACTTAAAAGATACTATATGTATATATACGAATCGATTTAATAGAGTCCGTGACTTTCAAATTTATGATGGAAAATGACAAGGTTTTTATATGTTATGTTTGTATGACTAATGAAACAATAAGACTAATAGACCAATGGTCTGTGGTCTTCACTTTAGCTTGTACTGAGATGTAATTTTTGTTGGATTAGACAACATCAAAGGGCTTCCGAACTCGTTTTAAAGTGCATGTGGTGTTTTGTTACGGTGACGAACTTAATAAGGAGAACTAATTAACGATAATATTTAAAGGTATGGTCTGTAAAGTCCTTTGTTCTTTTGTTAATAAACACCAGTAGATATTGTAATGACAATAAGAGTTGATGCACGTGGGCGCCCGCAGGATCTTTTGCAAAAGGAGGGGGGCAGTCAGTCACGGCCGGGAGAGTTAGTATAGTAAGCAGTCTGAAACTAAAGCTAATATTTACTAAGCGTTTTGAACAGAATCTTATGACATATTTTCAGCTTCATTCGCATGATTAAACTTGTCAGAATATATATTGCAGTATGATTTCCAGGAGGGTCACGTGACCCCCCTTGACCTATGCTGCAGGCGCCCATGCTTATGCATCAATCATTATATTTTCTCACCAACAATTAATCATTAATTTTTGTAAAAACAAAATGGGAATATGGTATTTTCGATCTTTCTTGCAAACGTAAATCTTCTTAGTGGAAATTTTATGTCTGATAATTTAATGAATTTTTCAAATAATACAAAGTGATATGTATGAAAAATTATGATACATTTAAATAATTATTATTTTGATAACTGGATTGTGTACGAAAAATTAAAGGGTACGAAAAAATACATAAAATATGGTTGTTGTTGTTGTTGTTGTGGGGCTTAACGCCATTTTTCAGCACACGATAGACTATACATGGCGGCCAGTATTAATGGTGGAGGAAGAAACCGGGAAATCCCCGGAAGGAACCACCAACCCACGAGAAGCTACTGGCAAGCTTTCTCACATATCCACATTCGCCGAATCCTAGATTCGAACCCACGCAGACAGAGGTAAGATGGCAGTGATCCGTAATGGACAGCACTTTAGACCACTCGGAATCTCGGGGCCCTCATAAAATATGGTACATGACTGCCACCAATACTGATTATAATGGTGTCATATTGAGCAAGGTCAATTTTTCCCATGGCATCAAATATATGATTAGTTTCTGCCCCAGTTAAACACTTAAATTCAGAACTCTGTCATTAACATATTTAATAATGGAGTCTCCAATTATTTGAGTTTTTTTCTGGAATTATCATGTTCTTTGATGTTTTTACTTCCCTGTCTTTGGTAGAATCCACTGTATTATGAAATCTAAAGCTGTTATGTCTAAGATGGGAAGACACTTTATTGCTATTGGTGACACTGTGTGGTAGAGTTTTCCACAGTAGCTTGAGCGACTGTAGGGTTTTTCCCTATATTGTGGTTGGGTTTGGAGTTATTATTTTCCTTCTTGGCATTTTCTTTCATTTTCATAAGCTGTTTTATTTCACTGATGTACTTCTGTGATTCTTCTTTCAGAGTACTGACAATTTCTGTTTTCATATTTATAATGTCTTTCTACACTGCTACTAAAATGTCAGGATGCATACTGTTTGAAGCAGCATAGTCATATTTAAGATGCAAAATTTCTGACAGGAGCAAGTCTTTGTCTTTATGTAATTGTTTTACTTTCTCTTCATTTTTGTGCTGTCCTCTTCCACAATAAGGCAATGGCTTGATGTCTTATCTAGGTCACATCAGATGGTTTTATTTGTTTTTTCAAGACTTGTACATTTTGTCTTCAAATCTGATAGTTGTTGTTTAAGGTTTTCATGTTGATGTTTGTCTGAAAGGTTTTAGCTTACTAATTTTTTGCATTTCTTTATATTTAACTGGAACCATATTACCAGTCTTGTGCAGATGAACCATGAATCTTAGTACTACCCCCTCTCCCCTACCCCACCCATTACCTTCTTCCAGTATAATAAAAGTTTACAAATGTTAATGAAGGTGGGCATGTGCTGGCCAAGTGAATGCAATAGCACAAGGGTATCTGTTCAGTTTAAAACTTTTCTAATAGACATAGCAGAATTAAAACTGACAATTGATAAACCATATGATGGGCAGCTAATTTGTTCAGACAATAAGTATTTAATTTATTGTTCTTATGAATTTCTAGATAGATATGTGCTTTGCTGAGGGACACACTGTGGTATTTAATAATACTTCTGTACAGATTAACAGTTTACTTGCCTTTTTAATTTGCAAAACTTGTAAAAAGAAAAAAACACAAAAATCTGATTCTCTTGTCTATGATAATTATCTGTAATTGCATATGAATTAACATGTTTTAAGTTGACCATTTCAATGCAGAATCTGCAATGAAATGGTCAACTTAAAACATGTTAATTCATTGGTTTAATTAATTAATTAATTAGGTAAATTACCTTCTTTGATCCTAAGTTTACATAAATTTACTTCTGGACTAAAAATTTTTACATAATCTTTTTAATCTTTAATGTCTATTACTTCTGTATAAGCATTTTACTAATACAAACAAATAATCACAAGTGCATCAATATCTAGTGATATGCTCTGAAATGATCTTCCATACCATTCATAGCAATCATAATACATTTCTCATGATGGCAACATGGATTCTAGTCTTTCTTACTTCAAATAAGACTGCAATATAGTTTTGTTCATAAAATGTTGCTGAGGATTCTAACTTCATGGAATATTTGCTATGTGATGTGTTTCTCAGGAAATTAAATCACCTCAATCCAGAATGCTTTGTTAAAACTTCTCTATCTTGAACAATACAGACTGAATAACAGTAAAAAAGCTTTGCACATGATATAATACTACCCAAACACTGCACCAAACAACTTGTAATTTCTATATTTTATGGACAGAATAAAAATTAAGAATCAGAAATAATGGTAAAATGAAAATTGTGCTTTGAAAATTAGAAGTCTTAGAGTTCTAAATAAATAAATAAATAAATAAATAAATAAACTTTGTTATACATATCAGAAATCTACTCAAAACTGACCTATAAAACATATATGGAATGCAATATACAAATGGAAAAAGAAACATTTCATTTGTTTTTAATCCCAAGGTTTTTCTAAGTCACTTAACTTAATTTGTTTCAAGAACATAGTCTGTTTAATTTTTCTGCTGTTAAAATGCATTCGTTGATTACATATTGTATCAGTTCTTTTGAAATTGTTACATCATAGATGTTATATTTGGTCTTCACACTGTCCATGTGATCCAATTACTGGCATTTTTTCACAGCATTTAAAGATTCAAATTTGTATTTACATACTGGCCATTCAAAGCCATTTACATTCCAAGTTTTGTTCCATTTCTATGACATCAATTCAATGCTCCTGGAGTCTATTCTTTATCAGCCACTGATTCTGCAAAAGGTTACCACATTTGTAACTTTAAAAACAATGGGTTCTCTCAGTTACAAATTTTAGGTCAAATCACTAATTTTTCCATGCTCTTCTATTGGAGATTCAATTTTTATTTAATGTATTTGCCATGGTTTCTTCCCATCTTCCTTTAAAATATAAATTTGAGCAGCAAAAATGGAATTTCAATGTCAAGAGTTTAATCGAAGAATATTGCCATTTCAATGCATTACCCCTCCCCCCAATAAACCAAGTCTATCAGGGGTAAACTAGACTTGAATTTTAGGGAAAAGAGACTTCTCCTTTCAGACAGAACAGGGAGAAGTGAGAGCTCAACAGGGAGAAGTGGAAGCAAAGCAAGAAATGCATATATATATATATATATATATATATATATATATATATATATATATATATCCTAATTTCTTTCTTGCAGATAAAACATTACTGTAACTATTGATACTCTACATAGCTTCATTACAACAGTCCATTAATAGGACAGTAAATTTATGGTTTTATTATTTGTCTGCATACTTGTAGCAATTTGAGGCACTGGTTAAATAGTATTTGCTTCACTGCCTTTATCTGTATTTTCACAAACATGAGTCAAGTCAGAAGACAACTTTGACCTTACAGCACTTCTCACGAATTCCACAACATGGCATTGTCCCATACGTTACTGACCTACATAATTGCATTTTAAAGTTAAATCTTCAATAACATAAAAACTTGAATTTGCTTTCTATAAATTATATATTTTTCTGAATATATCTGCCCAACAGTTTACAAAAACAGACAATCTAATAAACTGGCACTTCCCAGACACAGCGATGTCTGCCATTATTTTCCCGTTACTGGTTCATTTACAGTTACAAACTAATTTTATGACGAAATAGTATACAAGAGGCAGTTAAAATATCCAGATCACCGATTCTGTTCTTAAAACACAAATTGCTATTTACATACTATTGTTAAAGTTTTGAAACACAAGTTTGTATGTTTTTATCACCAAAGGGTAACAAGCGGAAATCAGACAGTGATAGTTGCTAACTTACTTGAGAGGGTTAATGGTCAATCAGCTATCAAAACACATGCCTGTGAATGTGCAAGAGTTTGTTTGTGAGCGTAACTGATATCAACACTAGCTACTTGATGGCTTGATGAATACATTTCGCTACAACACAACACTAGTACTAACCTGGGTATGGCTAGGGGCATCCCAAAATGTACAGTCAGTCAAAGTACCTCTAAAAATCACAAGGCAAAGTCATTTTCGCTTTCCTAACAGAAGAAGGTGAAGTTTAAATTTTTTAGGCAACTTAGTTGCCCACTTCACCTGGTAGTGTGACCCCTGGTCTATTGAGTACAGAAGATCTTGCAGAGATGCCAGTCAATATCTTAATATCTTTCTTTTCCCCAACCAAGAAACCCCTAAACCTCATCATTTTATTTGCACCAGAGTGATCCTGGGTGGTTTTCCTGGTGCCATCCTACTGGTTACTAAGATATCCCATACATTTTCCCACTAAAATATTTTTGGGTGAGGGGACAGAGGGTGGTTCTAATCATGATATCCTGTCATTTTCCCCAGTGTGATCATAAAAAAATTGTTCTGATTGGGTCCAGCAGGGATACCAAAAAATTCCATAAATTTGGGTGATTTTCCAAGTGGGATCAGACTGGAATATGAAAACTTATCATATTTGCCAGTAGGATCCCAATGAGTTTTCAAGTGTAATCCTGCCAGAATCACAAATATCACATAATTATTCCACAGTTTGATCCCACAAAGATACTAAAAAATTTCACTTAGGACTTAAAGGTCAAAGTGGCTAAAGTTGGTTTCATTTTTAGTTGAACTTCTATCATTATAGGAATCCATTTACAACAGAAAACTTCTTTCTAATCCAAGTTCTCAACTATATCTCAATAGTCATGTTCTGAGAAAAGCAACTTTGCAATTACAGCTATTTCCAAAACTTTTGCCCAAAGTTGATGGCAATGTTTAACATAGATGTGACAAATAAAAACTGTCTAACACCTTACCTGCTTTCCCAAGTTCTTCGCCATTGATACTGTGCTATATCTTCAATGTCCTGCATCCTATTTTCATCTTCTTCACTTTTCATGGGAGAGTCTTCTCTCATGTCCAAAGATCGCGTGGAAAAATCCTTTAAATAAAACATCAGGGTACAGATACTAAGCTAAAACTTATATTATGTAAACGCAATCATTATTGAAGCTCAGGGCAGACTCAACATGCAGTCTATGGCCAGCTTCTTGTTTAAAGTATAAATTAATTTAGGCATGTAGGTAGCCCTACTAAAGTCTGTTAGTTCCTGATTGTTGAGTGATTTGCATTGTCTTCAAACAACTTCCAGATGAAAATTATTGATTGTTTTGGACATTTACAATTGCTGACTGAAACTAAATTGGGTCACAAAAGAGGTCATTGGGCCTCATCATTACCAGTGCAATTATAGGTAATTCAAACTTTTTCCAACACACTGCACTTTCATTGTAATATTAGAGTGCACTGATTCACTCTGGATTACACCTCTTGGCTGGTCTCATCTAAAAATGTCCACTAATTTTGTTGTACGTATTTCTTGGGTTTATTTAAAGAGATCTTCCATAAGATATTGACTTATGAGGACTGAAATAAAATGAATAATCAACTTTTAAATGTATGTGTAATTAAATTCTAAATGAGAGTCAGTTGAAGGGACTGATGCTCTACTGTATGAAAGAATTTCCCAGAATTAAAGATAAGACCATTTCTTCAATTAACTGTTGAGTGTTGAAACCATCTCTGACATTCTCAATGAATAAAATTTTCAAAATAGCCACTGTGTCAGTCATAATGGATGTAAGATTAACAGCATTTTTATTTAGGACCAGGCTGTAAATACTGTAAATAATACACTAAACAGGACTAATAAACAAACTATGCATGAGAATGGTCCAAATATAGCAAAAAAGATAAAAATGACAGCAATAAAAGCAATGTAAATGTATGTAGAAATAGTTATGTCTCCTTGAGTGCCTAAATTAGAAATTTCAGGAAAGGTGTCAATATAGGTCATAATCAAGGCATCAGAGGGAAAATAGATCAAGTTAAACTCATGTTAACTTCTCCAGACAACAATGTACATTTGCTTGGCATATCAGAAACAACACTGACTGAAAGTCAAACTGATAATTTTCTTTGTATAATGGCTGTGACACACCTGTTCACAGAGTCAGGAAGGCAGGAGGTGGGGGACTCCTAGCATAAGTCAAAAATGGTACAGTTTACAAAAGAAGGATGGATCTTGAATTTGAAAAAGTTCAATATGGATTCAGATCAATCCAGAAAAAGCCAAGCCCTGTCTAGTGGGTTTCAGTATAGGCATCCATTCTCAACTATTGACTGGAATGAAGTTTCTGAATTTCAAATAGAGACAGTTATAAATGAATAGAAAGAATTTTGCATATTAGGTGACATAAATATTGACCTTCTACTGCTACCTCAAATCTAAGATCATTAAAAGGGCAAAATTTCAAAGTACCCAAGCCAAAAAATGAGCTATTCAAAAATAGCTTTAAATTTTCAGGTGTGCTCTTATGGAATAACATTCCACATGATATTAAATCAGCTCCAAGCATCTCTTTCTTCCACAATAGATGTATTAGACGGACGAAATCATAAAAAAGGGTGTACTTATTAAAGTACGTCACACACCACCTACTGTGCTTCATTTTCATTTCGGGGCCCCGAGTGGCCGAGTGGTCTAAAGCGCTCTCCATTACGGATCACTACCATCTCACCTCTGTCTGCGTGGGTTTGAGTCTAGGATTCGGCGAATGTGGATATGTGAGAAAGCTTGCCAGTAGCTTCTCATGGGTCAGTGGTTCTTTCCGGGGATTTCCCGGTTTCTTCCTCCACCATTAATACTGGCCGCCATGTATAGCCTATCGTGTGCTGAAAAATGGCGTTAAGCCCCACAACAACAACAACAACAACAACATTTTCATTTCTGAAGCAATGTTGCATTTATATGAATAATTGTTTATATACTGTGTAATTATGTATGCATGTGTGTGTGTGTGTGTCTGTGTGTGTGTGTGTGTGTGTGTGAATATATTATTATTAGCTTGTATCTTATATGTACATAATAGAGGGCCTCAAGGTGATTAGTTTCTCATTTGTAACTAACGGAGTCACCCTCTGAAAATATGGTCTTTATTACTAAGAGTATTATTATTATTATTATTATTTGAATATGACTTTCCGTTCAAAAGGAGTAGTAATAACAAGATTTTCAAGGGTGGCAATACATGATTGTCAGTATGTGTGTGTGTGTTATTTGGATTTTTAACGTAGCTTTAACAATTTTTCAGTCATATCACTACAATGTCTGCAGTGTGGCCGTTTATAGTGATGTCTAGCACTGGGGCATCATGCCGCAGACATGTAGCATGATGTCCCACCCAGTCACATTATCCTGACACCAGGCCAACCAGTCCTAACACTAACCTCTTAATGCTGAGCACCAAGCGAGGCAGCTGTTAGTACCATTTTTGTAAGTCTTTGGTATAACTCGGCCAAGGATCGAACCCTTGACCTCCCGCATCCAAAGCGGACGCTCTAACCACTAGGCCACCGGTGCAGTCTTTATTATTATTATCATTATTATTATTATTATTTTTATTATTATCATTATTATATGACTTTCTGTTCAAAAGGAGTAGCAATAACAAGATTTTGAATGGTGGCAATACATGATTGTTAGATCAGCACCATTTTCATTTTGCACTGACTAGACATCATAAAACGTCTTCAACAAAAACCTAATGTTGATATGGCTTTCCATCCAGGAGGAGGAGCAATAAGATTTTTAACATGACTGCCATGGCTGCCATATTGCATATCAGATTGGCACAATTTTTTTTTTAAGAATAACTAGTTTCTATAACAAGACTTTTAGTGAAACAAATTTTTTCTAGTAAATATGTTTCTTTAATAATACTTATCCAATCAGAATAACTTAGGAAGAACCTCTAAATCCAGCCTTATAAAGCTACAAGTTCTCTGCCCACCTAGCTGGTAGTTAGAGTTAGTGCTCTACTTTTGATACTGGGACTGGTATTATATCCCATGGATTCTTCAGTTACTACTGGAATGGAAAGTACACGCTCTACATTGATGTAACTGGGGAAGCTGGGAGGGTGCATACATGTGATTCCCAGCAGTAGGCCAAAACTAACATTTTAAATGCAATCTACCGCACATGCCATTTTATAGTTAAAATCTTCCACATCTGAAAATTACAAGAATTTTTTAAAAAATTTCATTAAAAATCCAAAACATGTATTTTTACATGTTCTGCCAAAACATTAGAAAAACCAGACAGAACCAGCCTAATGGGGAGCAGAAATATAAGAACAATGACCAGTGTGATCATGTATGGCAGAATCAATTATTCAAGAACAGCCAACTTGTGTACACAACAAGCTGTTAATTGATTACCTTATTGTTGGTATATGGTGAGTTTAATGCCAAATGCAGAATGTCTTTTGATATCTGTTGTAATTAATAAAGGAATGAAAGGTGGTCACAATGTCTTCTGAGCCAACCATTGCTGGAAGGGAAAATTAAGATGGCGAGACCAACCATTATAAAGTATTTTGGAAGACACACTAGAGTAATTATTTTGATGTTTGGCCCTGTTTAATCATTACTGTATTGTTCAAGACGTTTTAAGTGGAATATTTAAGGATCTGGGACTGGTGAAACAGTCAGGAGTTAGCACTCCACCTTGTTGCAAATAGATTCATCATTGGTCAATCCCACTTGGCACACATTTGAGCAAAAACCAAGGAATGAAGAGACCATTCCATTTGTAATAGCTGATTCAATCAAAACAAAGAGTCTGCTAATACAATTAGCTGGTCTGGAATATGATGAACTTGGATGTTGATTTGTCCTTGAAGTATATGGAATGATGGAAGAAGGCATGCACCCCCGGTTCTCTGTGCGTACATCTGTACAGACTGTGATTTCCAGAGATTGTATTTGCAGAGGTATCCCTGATATGAGCCAAGTGAGGCTTTCCCAGCTTCAAGATGAAACCAATGGGCAAAGTCTTGACCTCCTTTTGGACAACAGAATCATTTGTAATGCGCACATAAAAAGGCAACCTAGGACCATGATGTCTGTTGCTGCATTGACTCTGCTGGCAAATGAATTCTTTGGCAGGTAGACTCTCCTGTATAAGCAGGGAAGCCAATTTTAAAGTTCATTCCTGAGGGAGACATGCTCTATTTACTTTAGTCTTGAATGCCATATTTAGATGACCAAAATCTTAAGATGGTACGAGGTTGGATATGTCTTTGTTGACAAGGAAATTAAGGCTGAATAACAAGGAATATTATGTCTTGCTCCAAGATATAACCTGTATTCTGTTTTTTTGTAGAACATAGTCTTTGTAGGTGAATCAGAGGAACTACCTAGAAGCCATGTGAACGGGGATGCAATTTTGGACATGTATTTGTATATTGATAACTGGAGTAAGCTACATATGGAGTGGCTGTCAGTCTGGTCTTGCCCTTGTAACACAAAATAGAGCAAATAATATATACAAGTGTAGTGCAGTACATGTCTGAATTATGAACATCAGAGTGTATATGCAGAGTTGCACACTATAACAATTACCTGTAAAATTGTGCATGTGGCACATATAGGTCAAGTAAATGGAGTCAATATTTATGAAGTGGATGCTAAATTGTCAATTCTAATAAAAGTTACATGTAGGAAAGGCCAATTGACTGCCAATAAGTAAAATCATAGAAACATTGGTTATAGTAGCTATTAAGTTGACACTATGTCTGAACAATGCATAGAAAACTTACCTGTACATATCCAATGGAAACTATACAGCAATATAATTGAATTCTTTATGGCACACACCATACATGCACATAAATTTCATACTTACAAAGCAGAAACTATAATACCAATTGTAAGAAAATGTTACCTGTAGGAAAGGCCAACTGATGGCCTATGCAGGCAGAATCAGTAGAGCATCACATACATAACCAAGAAATGGATGCTAAGACTAGATTAATATCGAAAACTTATCTCTATGTATCACAGAGGAAATTATACAGCAATATTATAGAGTTTTCTATATTACACACCAGACCTGCACCTATTTCAATATGGCTAGGGGGATGCAACTGCGACCTATGCAGGTGCATACAAACTTGCACCTATGTGTGTGAGGATGGCAAAGTTATGACACTGAAAAGTCTGAAACTATGTTGTCTAAGAAAGAAACAACTGAAAATTTGGAATTATTGATGAGCTAACTTCCCTTCAAAAAGAACACTCCTCAGAGGTCTCGGAAACACACAATCACATGTATTTGGATGCATATTTTTTATCTGGACACAGAAAATCACTTATGCAGGAGTCCTCCATATGCATGCAATAGCTGGGCGGCAAATTCAAAGGCTTGCCAGTCCTGCTTCAACCACTTACAGAGGATGAAAATGTGTTGATCAATTGATCATTTTAGCAAAGCTGACAAAATGCTGTGGGTGAAAGGCCCCCAGATGTACATGTTTTCATTATAAGAATACATCAAAAGAACATGATGCAATAGTGGGGCGGCAAGTTCAAAGACTTTGACTAGCTGCTAAGTAGTGGGAAAATGTACAGATATTTCCAATGACTGAATTCATAGGCAGAAAGACCCAGATATGTACGTGTGGTCATTACATCAAATGAACAAATTTAGCTTTCATTATTGTGTTCATTTCCTAGTGTAGCAGAATAGGCAGGGCATGTGACCTCGAAATCAAAACATGTAGAAATTAAGACAAATGCCATTTGCAAAATTTGGATAAGTATTTTGGGGTTAAACGGCAAATTAACAAAGATTGTAATGAGATTCAGAAGAGTGCTAAAGTTGCTAAAACTAATAAGTTGGATGGAACAGTAGTCTAGTGTAAGAAAGTGTGTGATGCCTGGCTTAGTGTTTACAATAAGGCCTTTCCTTGAATTGACAAAATTCAGTCTCACTCTAATGGACAAACAAAACCTTTATGTCAATGGTACAAAGAATTTGGAAAATTAAACTCAATGACAACCACTGATTCTTCTCATCTTGACATTTAGCCACTTCAGGTATACCCAATATGCTAATGGGGACTGCAACTTTTGCTGGTGGGACTCCTATTTTGGTAAAACGTCCTGGACTTGGAGTTTTAAAATTCTAGTGAGACCTCTGGAATACTTCCAAACTGCTTGTATGTGGATTGTCATTCTGTAAAGAGTGTGCCACCTGGCACAAGTGGAAGTAGTAACTGAAGAATTCATAGGATTTGGTACCAATCCCAGTATCAAGGGGACAGCACTTGATCTAACTGCCACCTAGGTGGAAAGATAACTTTTAGCATTTTAGCTTAAAAGTTGTAGCCTGTGAAGGCTGGATTTTTGAGATAGTAATAGTTCTCTTTAAGGTATTATAGTCAGGTAAAGTATTTGAAGAAGAAAATCCACATTGATATGACCAGCCATTCAGAAGGATTAGTGATAACAAGGTTTTCAAGACTGCTACATTGGTGGCCATCTTGTATGTACCATTTCCATTTAGGACCAACTAGACATCATAAGAAGTCATCTCGTGAAAATGTTATGTCAATATGACTTTCCTTTCAAGAGAAGAAGCAATAAGAAGATTTTTAAGATGATCTCTGAGATGGCCATATTAGACATCAGATCAGCACTGTTTTCATTTGGAATCAAGCAGACATCATAAAAAGTCTTGTAATGAAGCATCCATGTTCATATGAACATCCATTCAGGAGGAGTAGTGATAACAAGATTATCAAGATGGTTACTGTAGTAGGTACACTGGATGTTCAAGTGGAATGATTTAGAACAAACACAACCAACTACACATCATAAGAAGTCTTCTTGTGAAAATCCCATTTCAAAATGACTAATCCATTCAGAAGGAATAGCAGACTTTCAAGCTGGGCACTGGGGTAACCATACTGGAGGTCAGATCAGCATCATTTACATTTAGGACCAACTAGCCCTTGGGATGAATATGCATGTACAGTTTCATGGCAATCCTCCAATAACTCCAGAAGGAATATAATTACAAACTTGTGCCAACTGACAGATGGATAACAGACGACAGACAGCAGACCATTCCACAAGATCTTCAGGTCTATGACCATTAGAGCTTTTAAAAAGTGTCCTGTCCATAACAATACAAAACAAAATAATCTGTGCATGACCTACCCTTGACATCTGGATGAGGAATTTCAGCACAAAGTCTGAAAATCCAGGAAGAAATCGAGCTATTTCATCCTTGCAGAAATTGGATTGTTCAAAGTCCCTCAGTTGGGTGTCTAAGAACCACACAAAGTGATGAAGCTCAGCCCAGGATGGGTCAGGGACTCCACAGTTTCTGAAAATAAAGATCCCTCATACAGCTAAAGTGTTTAGCATGGAATTTATGTGCTGATTGCTATAAGCAACCACTGCAACAAACATACATACGTAATTACTTTTTCAAACTTAAACTCAGAAATATTCCTATCTGAACAAAAGATGAAAACCTATTCATTATTTTTTCTTTTTAACTGCTTAAGACAATTAAATAGCATTAACTTTTATTATTTTTTGCAGTGCCACATCCTCTAAATAAAATAAGGGAAGTTGCTCTTAGCCAAACAAGTTGCAATTACTATTACAAATGAGATATAAGTTCTGTTTCATGGACAATTTTTAACAATCTACATAATTGTGGCACTCATCTCAAAATACAGTCATCCTTGAATCACAATGAACACTATACTTTTATTCAGTAAAGAAAATGAGCTGACATTGTTTGAGGTGGGTCATAAGTTGCAAATTAATGTGAAAACCTATGATACAATAGGCTATTGGCTATGCCATCTGGGTTACACAGATTTTCAAATCTTTCCTCTACTGTTCAACAACAATGATAATATTAATAATAATAACAATAATAATAATAATAATAATAATAATATCTTTCCTTAATGAGGTAGCAGAATTGGAAAATAGCAATATATCTAGTCAACCCTGAGGCCTGCAACTACCTTTTAAAAATCTACATGCATGATAGTGACAAAACCCATACAGGAGAAGAAAAGTCACACGATTCTACAAAATAACCATTACATGGTATTTTCTCTGAACATATCAATCAACATCAGATAGTTTTCTCAAGTATTCAGGTATATCACAATTTATATATTTGTAAATAAGTACTGCATTTTAAAACTTTAATCTGTCATTATCTGAAGCCATTTCAGTTCATAGAAATAGAAAAAGACAGTAAGTGTGACAAAAGAAGCATCCAGAAATTAGGTGAGCTTAGTAGTTCTCTGCTCTCTCGTACCTTGTTTATTCTTTCTAAATGACTATGAGACACTATAAGTCTTGGGACATCCTTAATTATTTTCAAAAGTAATTTATTTTATGACCTTTAAACGTTGGAACACAAAATTATAGCAATTTTTTTCATGTACTGTAATTCCTGGGACACTTTCAACAAATTTTTTTCCTACTAATCAATCATTGTATTTTATCAATCATAGCAACATTTAAAAAAAAAAAGAAAAAGTGACCTGGTGGTTGCTAAGGGACTACAATCATTAATTATTACATGGTAATGTTAAAATTGATATAATTTGTTTCAAAACTCAATAAATATATTTAATTTTCCTCTGTTTTCTTATTATTTCTACATAATTCAAATATGCATAATTTGATCGGAAGATAACAAGAATTAGCATTAACAGGTTGCTATAAACATTTATAACAGTAACATCTCCCTTTTGTGTCAAGTTTACTATTGTTTGTTATGCACATGCAAAATAACAACAAAAGCAATCATATTAGTTATAACAATTTATTGATGTGGTCACTTAAAGAGCTGATGTGATGTATGTCAATCTTGCCAATTTTGTCTTGACATTTTTTGGTGTCTTAAGTGTTGGGACAAAAATGTTATATTATTTATCTGCATATAAGTCTTAGGACACAAAAAAAAATTATTATTTTTTTGTGTCACAAGATTTATTGTCATTATGGTATTGGAGCATTTTCCCTATACTGTGAAAAAAATAGTAAATAACTGACAAAATGTATGCATTTTAGTACAATTGTCTAGTTTTTATTGGTGGGTATTTCTTAATTTTACTTAGCAAAGTTATTTTACTTGTTCGAGATCAAAAGATATGCTCAACATGTATATCCGCTTTAAACTGCATTGAACTAAGAATTCATAAATGTTCTTCCTTAATATTTTCAATGAGCTGACCATTCAATGCCAGATTTGCAAGTGTTACAGAAGTGGAATGCACTGTGTTACAACCATGTAGTTTAATTACTTGTGTGTTAAAATTTGAATTCTTTTTATTTCTTTTTTGTATCATTATATTTTATTATGATGATGATTATGTTCAAGGGATCTGATATTTTTGAAAGAAACATCATGTTTATCTAGAATGTAAATATGACTCTCGGCTTGCGTAAACATTATTTTAGATTGCCGACTGGATAAATAACCAGCGTAAATGATTGGTTGTGGCCAAGGTCATTTTTCTCTGCATATGTGATTATATCGTGTAATGTGATTGTGAGATGATGAAATAACCACGTGTTCTTCGTGTGTGTGCATGAAATGACATTTTGGTTTGGTTTTTAAACACTTAGGTCCCTGTGAAATAGTCAGAGTCGTTCTTATACTTTGAGAAGAAGGTATTATTTTCCTTCTGCTGGAAAGAGTTTAATTTTTCTTTACATCTGCAGAGCTCGAGATGTGTCTTGTTATAGATGACAGCTATAGGAGTTCATCTACTTTTTAAATAATAATTTATTTTTCCCTGGAGAACTACACAAGTGGTTTAGGACAAAGACATTCAGTGAAATTCATTCTAAATTGGAATAGTACAGTACAAATTGCGGTTCAACGTGAAATTCTGGACATTTTGTAAAGACTTCATCTGACATCATCGTCCTCCATCTTGGAACATTGTCAAGATTCGAACCTGGATTCAGTTAAAATTATTTAGTGATAGGACTTGTATTTTTTCAGTACTAGGATAAATGTTTGGATTTTCTTCACAAACTGTAAGTCCTATTTCATATTTTCACCTTTTCACCATGTTTTCTAGGGAAATAAATTATTTTTGTTAAAACTTACAAAGCTTGTTGTCTTCACTCTTTTCTTTTGTTACTTTTGAATGAGCTGATACGTAACAATAGCCATTTTATTTTTTTGACCATATCTCAATATTTTTAAATCAGAATCAAGCAGAGCTACATTAATTACATCACCTTCTAAAGCCATGCATGTAGCATCATCTGTAAACAAGTCTGTGTCTGTGTGCTTTGTCCACAGAGGAAGGTCATTTATGAAAATAAGAAAGAGCAAAGGTCCTAAAATAGAGCCATGGGAAAAACCATGCATAATTTCCACTGAGCTAGACTGTACATTTCTGATAGCAATTCTCTGCATCCTGTAACACGGATAAGGGGCCAGTTTACTGCATCAAGTATCACATTTATAGTATTTTTACTTCTACTATAGAACATCATGATGGACTAAATCAAAAGCCTTTCTGAGTCTGGAAATAATACTCTTGTTGATTTCCTGTAGAGAGCTGTATGTATCTACAGTAAGTTTAGCTAAAGCTGTTTGGCATAAATGATCACTGTAAAAATTTTAGATAATAAATATATAACCCATGTTACCCACACAACTGATTAAATGGACCTAGGAACTGTTACAAGAATATAATTTATATCAAATATGAGGGAGTATTCTGAGTAGCAGATCAGTTTATCTCTATGCATATGATAATCCTATTAATACTTGTTGCCTTGGATACATGGTCAAAAGTGATTGCGCATCTCTAATTTACACATTGTTTTGAGGTCCCCCCCACCATTCATAATAATGAAAGCATTAACAGAAGATGGATAAAATAATTTTTCTCATTAAAATGAACTTAATGCCTGAATTCAGTCTGTCAAAATTGGTATACAGTATCTTGGTAAGTTACAATTTAAACATGAACCATAGATTTAAAAAAAAAAAATTCTGGGAAAGTTGTAACCATATAATAACATATCAGTAACAAGTTTCAAAGGCCTTAACACAATTAAGAATGCTTCTTGAAAACAAGAATCCCAAGAGGACATGAGATCACTCACCTGACTGATATCTACTTAATAGCCAATTGCAATAACAGCTGGCTAAGAATCTGTGTTTAGGTGATACTTTCTGTACAACAATGTTCCAAACCTACTGATTGAATATGTTATCAAAACAATTTTGTAAAGTTTTCTAACAAAATTTCTAACTGACAGCAGATTAGCATTATTTGCACACTACGATAAAGGCCCTTAATATTGCCAGGATGCCTTCTGTCAAATTTGCTCAAATTCTGCAAAGTTTCCAAGCTTTTATTTAGTTTTTATTTAGTAATGGTGGTCAACATTAGATGTAGGCCAATAAATCAGCCCCTCACCCATGACCATATTGATTTTCGGTTAAGGGGATGATTTCACCTATTCATTAAAAGCTGCACAAATTTGCAGACAATTTTAGCTGCTCACATCGGTGTACATTTTATACACTTACCAGTATTTCTCACAGCTGTGGAGTTACCGTCAGCTGAAGGGTTCTTTTGGTGACATGTACATTTTGTTTCTGGAGCAAATCCTATATTTGGTGACTTGTAAATCCACCTGGACTAGCACAACCATCTGTCCTGTGGCTATTTTGAATTTTGTGCTAGATATGGTTGTTACCAATCACCAGTATGTGTCTAAAGTGTACACAGGTTTGTTCCAGAAAGATTTGCATGCAGCAAATTTGCACATTTTAATGAACAGGTGACATCAGACACACATATCATCCATCAGTATCAACAGAGATTTGGGGGATTGATTTATCAGACTACATTAGATGGTGATCAGCATCATTTCTACGAACTTAAAAGCCTTTCAAGCTAGGGTACTTTCTTTCAAACTTGAGCAGATTTTGTCAAGCAGTTTGTGGGAAAAATCTTTACACCTCATTTAAAGAATTTCCTGATTTTATCAATGGTTGTCATCTCTTTTGGTACATAAGCATAAATTTCACAAATTTGAAAGGCCTTTATGCCAGGGTCTTCTATTAATTTCTATTAATCAGTTTTTGAGAAGAACATGTTTAAACCAGGTCTATGTTTATTAACAGTGGCCATATTTGATTGCAGAATGGCATCATTTATACAAACTTAAACAGCCTTGATGCCAGGCTGCTCTCTGCCAAATTTAGTAAAAATTATTTGGAGAAGAAGTTTAAATATCACATTTTGACAATTGACACACAACATGTGACACACCCCTAATACAAGACCATACTGTAAGCTATTTGGCAAGGTGAGCTAAAAGCATGGTCAGAATTCCTTGTGAAGTTTATTAAAAACAACGTTCAAAATTTTTAATTTTTGGTAGTGATGGCACTATTAGATGCTAGATTGAAACTGAATCATTTTCCAGGCCTGGTCATCAGCATCTTCACTGTCAACTCTGATCAAGACTGATCTATTAGTTTCTGTTACATTTTACAGTCTTTTCAGTAAACTGCAGTTTAATTGTTGTTGGATAACACTATAATAAACAAACTTGATTGGACATGATTTCTTAAAGTGTCAAAGATTTATTTCCCAGGCAATTATGGTGTTTTCATGCAAAACTATTCTTCATAGTGTATATGAAAATTTTACAGGGCAAAAAGGTGAATGAACTATTACTGGAATTGTTCATCAATAAATGTTTAGGAAAATGGACAGTATTACCTCAAAAGAACTGACAGACAATTTGCTGGAGTTCCTTGTGGTGTGGAAGGATCCACTGTTCTTCTTTGTGGTTGATAACGATCAATGTCTCTTTGTCTCCTAAGCAATTTCGAAATTTTGCCTGATTTTGGCAGAATGTCATCTGGATCTATAGCTTTTCTTTGTGGCTCCTGGTCTAAACTCATAAAATATTGGTAAGGTCTTTGAAATGTAGAACTTCTGAATTCTTCATCATCAAAGAGCTGGTCTGTGTGCCTGAAGTCTATATAAAGTAACATATGTCAAGTCTTTTCCATCAGTGAGCTGATGACTTACAAAATTATCTAAGGATAAAAATAATTAATACCCTTAAATGTACCAGTTAATTCATGTGTGAATACATATATATATATATATATATATATATATATATATATATATATATATATATATATATATATATATATATATATATATACAATTTGCCATGTGAAAGTCTTTATGTATGCATATAAATTTGTGTGCAAATTCTCACAATCTCTGGAGGTTACAGTGCAAAGCAATAATGCATAATATATTCATTATAATGTAAGCATAAGTACATTGTACAAAGTTTCAATTTTGGGGAGCAACAATGAGAAATAGAGGTGACTAACCAAATTCAATAATGTTTCTTCAAAATATTAAAAAAGAACAAACCATCAAATGTTCTCTAAGCAGAAGTTTGGATTCAAATTACTTCGTATACTTTTTACCCTTGATTTTTGATCTAGCTATAAAATGATCAAATCTGGAAGTATTTTAATTAAAGGCAATGTAAACAAATTCCAACAAAACAATACCAAATTCTGAGTGGTGCCAACATTAAAATACATATAGCATGTGTAAATTTGCATGATTTGTTTATTTCAGAGAATAAACAAATAGGAAATTTATATCTAAGTATTTTTATTGAATAAAAAATGTAGTCAAGAAATTATATAGTAAATCTATTAGTATTTTTAGCAAAGTCTAATTTGAAAAAGTCCCTTTTTACCAGACTGTGCAGTCCTGGTTGCAATTTGTTTTTAAAAACAAGCATGCATTTTATAAGCCTGTCTCTTTATCCTATCAACAGTTGGATTTATATGCTTGTCTGTTGCTCCTAAACAGAGAAGCTTTAAAGAATCATTTAAGATGGTGGATGGGTTAGTGTGTATGTAAATGGCAAATAATAGCATAAACTTATATAAGTATACTAATATTTAGCACACCAAACTTGGTAATGGAGAGCAACATATTTAAAATTGGGGACCATAATCCAATACATTTATCCCTGTGTATAACGAGTACTCATGTGACCACACAAATTTGGTCTTTATTGTCAGGTGGACATAATATAAACACAAGACTCATGTGTTTGTGCATTTTAATGATATTTATGAAGCATAAATAGATATATAGAAAGAAAGACAGTGGATGCTGTCTTTAGAGTGCAAGTGATTAACTTAGATAATGATGATATAAACATTCATCCTTATGGACATCTTTGTAATATACGGTACATGACGGTCAACAGAATAAAAAAATAGCATTTGCTGGTCACATTAAACAGGTGGTTGCTACATGCAGGCAAATTTTACACGAAATTTCATAGGAGTGGGACAAGAAAAAGATGATGATTATGGGTAAGTGGTCACTATATTTATATAGTCATTTGACCAGGTTTGACTGTCTTTCTACAATGTTTCTTGTAATTTTTGTTTTCTGGGTTGAGTTTAAACATTAAATGATAGTTAGGAACCACTGTACAACTGAAAAGACTTTGGTTAGAGATGTAATGATAAGCTTCAAAGTCAAATGGGGAGGAGGGAGGGAATATCACATTCAGATTCACCAAACTTTGCCCAAGTCATATTAATATTGAATACGAGTTATTGTTACAATCAATAATGTACTTCTAAAGTTAAAGTTCTAAGTTAATGAATGCAACCCTAAAAGTTTTGAGGGAAAGAAAGTGAAACTTGTCTGAGATATCTGATCTCAATATTAAGTTGGATAAGTCTTTAGAAGTTATTTAGCATACGGGACAAAGTAATGTACAGACACATCAGGAGTAACACACACTATATGCCCTCCATAAGAATACTGTGGCACCAACAAACATCATAGAACATTAGAAATTTCCTTTCATCTCTGTTCATCTGGTAATCAAAGAGCTGACACTCAACAACTAATTACGGGTAAATTCTTTGGCCATATGTTCATTACCACTCAAGGTCACAATGTTTGCATTTGTGCATGTGTATATAATTTATTTGGAGACAAGTGAAACTACTCTAAACAGATTTTAAAAAACAAAAACACAACTAGAATTATGTCCATACAACAAGGATGGACCCTGCCAATATAATGTAATAGAAGAGAAAAGTTCTAAATTAAACAGTGGCCATAATTCCATTAAATTTTGTTACAATAATGGTAAGAAACTTTACCTTTAGTTTTTGGTCCATGAAGAATGTTATAACTTGTTGAGCAGAAATCAAATCCATGACAGATATAGCAGGATTGAATGGGCAGACATGGTTAATATCACCATGTGACCCTCCATAGATATAGTGACAGTATCACATTTTTATTTACTCATGTTTCTCATGGACAAATGGCTATATGTAATGAATCTGAGTGTGTAATCATGGTGTTGAACTCTATCTATAAATATTGCTGAGGAAATAAAAGTAAATTTGCATTAGAATATTGGTCTCACTACCTTATCCAAAAGAAATTACTTCTTTTCATCATCACAATCAGCATTACATTGTTTTAAATTGTATTTTTTCATCACATATCCTACCTCCCTATGATGGCTATAATTTGGGACTCAAAAACTACCAACTTTGTACCTAAAAATATCTCATTTCCACAAGCATCTCAAAACCTATGTGAATGCATTGTAAATTGTGTAAATGTAAATGGGATATAATGATACTCAATTACTCTACTTCATTATTCACTTTACAACGACACTGAAATTATCCTTTATTTAGAACATATATTTCCATTGTTTAGAGCATATATCTATATACACTTTTAGTCTTCTTTGAGAAGAAGTTGTTTAATTAAAAGGTTGTAAGATTTGTAGGAACTGCAGCATAACTGCTATTGAGATGCACAGGCTAAAATTATTTCTCAATTAAAACTTACATAAATTTCATAAATTACACAAATACATGTGGCCTGAAAAACTGAAGCATAATTTATCAAAATTTTAATCAACAAAAATCATGCATACATTTTGTTTGCTGCAAAGATCAAGCCTGAGAGTGCAATATAAAATTCATGCGTGTGATACAGTTTAAAATAATATGAATAGAACAACCAAATCAAATATCATATCATACTAGTAAGACTAAATGTATATGTAATGGAGAAACAACAGGCCCAAGATGACACGATATCAATCACCTGGTGTAAATTGGTCTTAAAGACATTAAGACAGGTGTAGTAATAATGTTTGTGGCTTATGTTGAATTCATGTCAGGATAATCTCCAGCTACTTGGTGTATATATATATATATATATATATATATATATATATATATATATATAGTCAATTTTCATGATTATAGATTGTAATAGTCATTTCGTAAATAACATATTGAATACTAATTTTCTTTATGGTAACGTTATGGATTTGTACTTTAAGATGAGATCATTTTAGTAAACACATTACATACTGTATTTTCAGGATAGAAATAAATATGTTGATGAGATTTGAGTTCAGGTCATTGGTTTTCTTGAAAAACCAGGATAACCTAATTCCTGATTGGCTAGCTGCTAAAGAACATGACCTTGTTGAAAAAGTTAAATTGATAGAGAATGAATATTCGACTCTCATCCATTTTTGTACTCTCTTAGTTTATAAGGGATGATTTACTGAAAATTAATTACACCTAGCATAAATATAAGACAGAGTGGAGTTAAATAATTTTATTCAATTCAGTTGAGAGGATTTCATTTATTTATTTCAATTATTCACTGGAATTACGAAGTGCTCAGACTTTAGGATTTATTAACTGTTTTGAAATTACTGTGAATTCATTTAAAGATATTTTAAATTATATCAGTGTGATACATCAAGATTATTGGCAATTCAGCACAACAGATTGAACTTCATTCAGATTACCACTAGAACTCATTTGGAATACTTGATATTTTTGGACTGCTTGTATAACTTTAGGACTATTTAGGATTTCCATTCACCAAGCTGTAAGTTATTTTTAATTTTTCACCTTGTAATTTAGGCAAATAAATTATATTTTTAATTTGACAAAACTTGTTGGTTTTCACTCGTTTATGTTACTTAGCTTAAAACCATAGAGTCATAACAATAATATATATGTATTTATTAGCAACAGCTAGCCATACTTGATAGGAGAGAAATCTCCCATATGTTGGTTTTCCACTTTTCAATCTGGTTACTATGAAAGATGGATTATTGCTAGGGACGTCAGCCCAAAAACAACTTTGATTGTGCATGTCCTAAGAAGAATTGATATCAAGTCTGATCAAAATAGGTTAGGGTTCTCTAAGGAAAAAACTCAGACTAGCTACTGAATCCACACCATTGCCAAGGGAGCCACATTGGACACATATTTTGACAGAGTATGTCCCAAGAAACACTCCTACCAAATTTCAACAGAAAATGTCACAGCCATTCTAAAGAAGTAAATAAAATAGTTTTCTACTTAGATGCTATGGAACTTTGTCAAGAGAGCTATGTAAGCCACATCACTATGAACAAGCCACCTGGACAAAATTTTAATTGAACATTTACTATAAA
Organism: Megalonaias nervosa; assembly: GCA_016617855.1. NCBI lineage: Eukaryota > Metazoa > Mollusca > Bivalvia > Unionida > Unionidae > Megalonaias > Megalonaias nervosa. The sequence continues at coordinate 48,061 of JAECUM010013742.1, forward strand.
TCATTTCAACAAAGTTTGATAAAAATTGGTTCAGACATTCTAGCAAAGAAATTAACAAGAGTACTGTGAACTCCACAGTATATTCCCACCTTATGTCTATAAAGTCTGGTAACTGCAGATGGTGGAGAACTAGCGTTATCATGCTGAAACTACTTTTTGGTCACAGTAACCCTGACCTTTAAGCTTTTGAGCCTAAAAATTGATAATGTTCTTACTTACCACAAGTGAAAGACATTTGCAAAGTTTGGTAACTATAGGTGGTGGACAAGCTGAGTACATGTGCAGAAATAAAATTGGTAACAGATGAAGAAATGGAAAGACAGATGGACTGACAAGATAAGATGACATGCCTTATGAAGGGCATATAAAATTGGTTTTCCATACAGACGCTAAGGAAACCAAAGCATTACTAGAGGTACCACTATTGGCACAACTCTAATACAGCATGTCCTAACAAACATGTAGTTGTTTGGGCAGGATAAAACTAATGTTAATTATGTAATATAATAATTGCATAGCTAGTACTTTCCAGTAAAAAAATACCCAACCTAACAAAGGAAATTCTGTCAGTGCCATAAATCGGGCATGTGTGAAGGACCCTTTCATATATTTGAGGGAGCAGTCCAAAGTGAGACATGAGTGTCAGGAGGGAAGAGGGAATCTGGCAATAGCAGCAGGTTAGTATTATATCACTAAAGTTAGTTTTATTCCCCTCCCACTCCATAATTACATTTTAATATAAGTAATATATTACCTGCTGCTATTACATAGCTGAATTTGTCAGTTAGGTAGGAGGTGTGATGATCCCAAAACTGGCAAATAACATACAAACACAAGGAATACTCACCTTCAAAGAAGAGTAGGAGACATATGCAGGATGAACTCAATGGGTCACTTTTTGAGCAATGACAATTCGGTCCAGTGAGTCCAGTGAGAAAATGCTTTCGCTTTGATGGGCTAATGAGCAAAGGTAAAAGGAGAAAGTAGTGTAAGAGCACCAAAATGCAGGTCTCAACACATCCTCTAAGGAGGACTGAGTTAGATGGACCCATGAGGTTGCAATGGCATGAACCTCATCAGCTTTAATTTTCATAAAGGACAGGTCCCTATCAGTAAGGATTGGTAAGCTCTTGTGGTAGTTAATGACATCCATCTAGAAACTATGGAAGCTGAAATAGATGAACCTTTAATGGGACACTACGCCTATTTTGATGCAGTGTCATGAACTCACAGTTCTCAGAGAACATGTCTCTCATTCACATCATAACTACAACAGTTGTTTACACTGATCAAGACTGAGTCACACTGACTGAAACATTTGTCAAAAATCTAAATATTATCACTTGTGAAATGAAACAAAGATGCATACCATTAAAATTCTGCATTTCACTAATTCTCTTTTTTCCAATCAGTAAGTCCTCATAAAATACCTTATCAACTATTCTGACGGGGCAAATCAACTTCCTGCCATAATAAGCATCCAATCTGTTGCTCACCATGTGTTAGCAATGTTTCTCACGCCTGATAAACTGTATCAGTAACACTGCTTAGAATGGTGTACATTCTTATAACGTTTTATATGGATCAGTCCTTAGTGATATTCTGAGGTGCTTCTTATGTTATTACAATTTGTGGAAACTTACATGAAACATAATGTTATAATATATTTCATAATTAAATCTCCATCCTGTTTTTTATTTTTTATTTAAAATGATTGTAGTAGGATTTTCTATATGATAAATAAGAAATTTTACCTTCATAGTAAATTTTAAATCAGCCTTAATGAGAATCTCAATATGCAGTTTATTTTGAGCGATTTATTATTCACAAATTCATTTGATAAGCATAAGAATTACAATAAATGAAAATAAAACCAGATCTTGTATCATTATGTCTTCTGTCTCTGATTATTTGCACTTTTGAGACATAAATTGTGATAGGTGCAAACAAGTTTTAAAGTTTAAAAAAAGTACATTCAAAGATTGAGGTTCTATACATAAACAATACTAAATGAGTACAAGAAAACAAAATTATACACTAAATATTTTTTTTTAAATCATAAGTAAACATTTTTATTAAGATATGAACATGATTTTCTCCCACTGGATAATTTTAGCTTTTGCAACAAAATCTGTTCCAAAATGAAGATTATGATAAATATAAGAAAAACTTTGGGAATACTAAATAATTTATTTTAATGTCATTTTTCCTATTACAGTCCTACCCGCTTATATCGACATCACTTATGTCGACAAGCCGCCTATTTCGACAAAAAAGCAAAGTCCCAGTCCCATGGTCTACTATTACTACCAAAATTGTCATGCTTATGTCGATGTCGAGATAAAAAAATAAACGTACATGTCGACAGAAGCTCTTGGTCCCAGCCTGAACAAATTCTTTGTTTTCTGATCATTTATGTTGACAAGCTGCCAGTTCCGACCCATACTTTGTTCAACAATTAGTTGATCTTGCCGCCAGGCTTTAATTTTACCGCCTTATCATTTATGTCGACCAGCTGCCAGTTCCAATCCAAACTTTGTTCAACAATTAGTTGATCTTGCCGCCAGGCTTTAATTTTCTCGCCTAATCATTTATGTCGGCAAGTGGCCAGTTCCGACCTGTATTTCATTCAACAATTACTTGATCTTGCCGCCAGGCTTTAATGTCGCGGTCGGATAAAAAAAACAGGCTTTTGTTTGGTCCTATAAAGTTTGCCTCTCGCGGCGACTTAAATAAAAGCAATGAAATCTGATCTGATTCTTGCATTTTTCCAAAGTGATCGGTGATTAAAACAAGTTTATTGTGCTGTGAAAGTTTCCTTTTTAACCTTATTTATATTTACCATAACTACCAATGGCAGTGTAAATGCAGATTAAATTTAGTCTCTGGAAACTAAATATCTGGCTGTTAAGGAAGTTGAGGGTGGGACATCTCGCAAAGATGTCTGTGAAAAATTTTAAATGTATTGAGCTGACATTGTTACAATATTGTATTGTAAGAATCATTTTCTTTTAATACCTCATTAGCATGTGTCAATGTATACAATATTATGCCTTCATTAATCATATCAGCCGCAT